>JBBPMO010000975.1:0-13825 GCA_038090315.1 Xanthoconium stramineum
GGTCCTTTGGGGCCCTCCTAGGTAGGAGTGAGGGGATTGTGAATGGGAGGGTCGGTCTTTCCGAAGCCTGTTTCTCTACATTTATATAGAACTTACATTGTTACCCTGACGTGAGTTGGAATCTTATTAAACGTGACCTGAATGGTTTCATTTTTGGGGGGGTGATTCACCAGAGAAAGTAGCGCTCCCACTCGGAAAAGTAGCACTCTCATCTGAAAAAGTAGCGCTCCCGCTCGAAAAAGTAGCGTGCCGATTAAATGTGCATTCGGACACTCATACATAAGTGTACTATCAATAACGGACCATTCTAATGTGAGCATGAGCCTTCAAGTTTTTAGACTGCATAACAAGCCCGACCGCGGTATGAGTGTACTATCTACTAGGCTCAGGTGCTACAATGGCAACAAGTTAGCAACAAGTGACTCCGACTCGGATCCGAAGGGTCCATCAGGTATGGCACCGACGATAGTACCTGCTTGTATCACATCAGCACTAGTAGAGGTATAGAAGCACCAAAATCGACATACTTTTACTGTCCTTTCGCCACTGAACAATCGACTCTGCAAATCTCCAGAAATTGTTGTCAGGTTCTGCACACTCATCAAACCGTGCTGCGTTGAACACAACAATCCGAGGATCCGCAAGAAAACACCCCTTCAGAGCACTGTAGATTACACTACTCTCCTGGTATGGCATGCGCCACAGGATTAACACCTGGAGTGCGTGGAAGGTATCCAGGATATACGTTAGGATTTCTGTGTGAACGCCATCTTGTCCAGGGGGTTGCACAGGAAATGACACATGTGTCAAGTGACGTAGTTCCTGGAGGCCAATGTAAAGACCACGCCTAGCGACCCAGCCATTGATCAAGTGAAGGCGCTGAACGCGACACAGAAGAGGAAGGTCGGGGAGGGAAATCATTGGACCATAAAAGACGGATTCAAGGTCCAATGATAACGTTGCAAGGTGAAGGCTGTCGAGAGATGCGTACAGGGGATTTCGACCGTCGGGCAGGTTAGCACTGATTTGCAAAGTGAGTTCTTGAATTCCCTGGCAAAGCCAGAGAATCTTGGCTGCTTGCTCTGGGGTAACCGACAGCCGAAGGCGTAGGACCTTTATGGTAGTCCTGGCAAAATTTGGGCGAGACTGTAGAGAGCGTATAAACAATTTCGCTGCTTGTTGGCAGTAGAGGTCGACTGCACGATACAATAGAGGCTCTAGCCTGAGACTGGTTGGTCAGACTCGATCTGAGTGATTCAATGAGCCCGAAAGTCTTCACCAATGGTGAACCCGCTTTGCAACAAGCAGGTACTGATGTGGCACCACGACAGACCGATAACTTGAATGCATGGCACTCAGGCCTGCTAGACGAAAGATATGACGTTCAATTTCATCTGGAAAACTTGAAACGTGTGCCGGCTTTGAGAGGATAAGCCTAGGAGTCACTGACATGGGAAGGATAACTTGAACTCATCCTTCGGGTTCACTGTGCCTTTCAACTTCCCGAGGGTGCCATTCAACACCACTGGCACTCACGGCACATACCAGCGGTACCCTCAAGCTGGGGGTGGTCGTTCTTTGCACCACGGGCGGATCATAATCTTCAATACCGCGGCGCAACTTGGATCCGAAGATCTCAGCCAATACCATGAGATATCATGATACCAATTCTATTACCCTGGCCGTGACTCGTTCAGGGTCCAGTTATTCACTAAGGCGCAGCATGAGTTTAGAACGTAATCCTCATGTGTTCTCAAAGCCAGCCATTTTTGGCGGCGCATGGAGCTGGTGCTAACCGCTTGTAAGCAGTCTGACCGCCCCGCGTAACCATTCCAGTAAAAGGCAGAAATACTGAGTGACTGCCACTCAGTATCACGGACGGTATATGTACTAGTTACGGGACCTAGGTAAGCCGGCGTGCTTGCACCGCTGCAGCGTAAATTGAGTCCACCGTCGGCGGCTGGCGATCTAATCTAAAGCCCCAAGCCAAGCCGAGCAAGCCTGGGATTGATTCAGATAATAACCTTCTAATCTCAAGATAAGATTTGGCTGCAAATATCTCCGACTAGCTTGCGCTTGTTTACATGCTCCACAGTTCGCCGATCAAACCCTACGGTACAGTGCTTATGCAATGGCAAGTCAGCAACCCCACTCCACAATATGATCAGATTTGTATCAGACTCTGAACATGACGAGAGTGCTCCGAGTCGGCCAATGGTGTCAATAGCTTCAATGGTGATATACACTTTGATAGGTATGTGACTTTGATTATCATCATGCTAGACTCCCAGTCTAACACAGTTCATGGCCATGTACATTTTGCTGATAGGCTCGTCTGACATCGGATACTACTATATGCCACCAAGGCTGTCGTTTGTCAGGCTTAAAGCTCATTATGTGACGATGTTGGCTGATATCATACCACTGATCTAGTAACCGGCCATTTGACTCAGATACCGTCGTGCTGGGCTCCTGGACAGGGATATCACCCCCAATATTACAGGTGGTTCCGGCCGAAAGCTTAGATCGTTTAACAGATTTTTCACCATCGACCCTTGGCTCTATCCATTTCAAAGGTAAGACAATCACCTGTTGTGTTTCCAAGCTTACTGCGTAGAAACTAGATAATGGAGTTTCTGACGCTATACACGCGGTTTTCTTGTCGCTATGGGCCCTGCTGCTGAGCCCTCCTCACAAGTTGGATCCTCGTCTTCATCCGAACTTGTTCCATCATCCAGCAATACTCCAGCTGATATTATTGCTACCTTCAAACGGCGTATCTCAGAGCTTGAGACAGAACTTGAGAAAACCCATAATGTCGACAAGAATGTTCGGAACAAGTCGTGAGGATAACCCATGTCATTTCTCATTTTATTTTCAATCTAGTTTTTACTGCGTAGTGATGAACACCCTTTTCTTGGTGCTGGGCGTTGCATCCGACGACTTGTATCTCTCACAGACCGGGTTGAGGATCTTGTCCATGAAGCTGATCGGCGTGCCTGCGTCGATGATTCAGTTTCGTTCAGTGACGAGTGAGTTGCGAAAGTTGCACCTCTTTTATTTGGCCACAATACTAATCTCACCCATAGGTCAAACCGTCTGTACAGTGCTTACAAGGAGCTTTTGCATTACCAGCCGTCGTTGGGAAGGATATTTGAGTCACAGGCCCATGTTCTTAGTCTTGGTGGCATCTTCAAAGAGGTACGTCTGTTCAAAATTCCTACATTATCTAAGATGACTGCATAGGCATTGTAGCTCAATAGAGGTGCTGACTCCGCCCGTGGCGATGATGCTGCAAGCCTAAAGCCAGCCGTAGTTTACTGGCTTATGGAAGCTTACCCTAATGCCGAACCACGTCTTGAACCTGATGAAAAAACTGGACGTGGCTTTGATCACGACATAACTGGGAATTTGCTGTGTCCAGTTGACTATGATTGGCAGGATGACCAGTAACTATTTCCTGGCATTTCTGTTCTTGAGATTGACTTGTCTCCATTCCCCAGGCAGCGGGCAGCCATCCGTGATTTTCACCCCGATTATCTAGTGACTGCTGATTCTTGGCCGACATTCCTGTATGAAGATGAGAGATATGATTCGCATGACCCAGGCAAGGGGCTATTCAAGAACGCACTCCTGATCAAGGTGCGAGGACAAGCACCTGTTTCCAAGTGAATCTGATCCTTCAGTTTACAGGCCTTCAGGCATGTCTTCACATCTCCGAGCTCTGCACTCAAGACAACCATTGTACCCGCACCCAAGAAGCAGGTGAAGAGGCAAAAGGTCGATGAACGTCGCACCCGTCACCACAATGCATCTATTCTTGGGATGACATCCATCACTCCTCGCGCAATCGCATACCTCGCAGTCCAGGTATGTGTCATACTCTCACCGACTTATCCTTTACGCATCCTTATCACAGCTCCGTTTCGCCTTGTCGAACTGCGGCAGTTGGCGTGTGCTAGACAGAGAATTCAACTACAATGATTTTTACAACAACATTGTCCTTTTTTTCGAGCACACGAAAACTCCCGAAGAGAAGAAATTCGTACAAAACCTCCTCCTCTGGTGGAACCAGTGGCGTATCTTGTATTATCGCTTTGAATACTGACTAATTACATTGACTTAGCACGATCTTCGGACAAGAAAACATGTCCGCATATCGACCACGTAACACGAAGAAGCTGTCAGTGTCGCTGTCGCTTTCGAAGGGCCATGGAAATGCTGCAAGCACAGCATCGCCGTCCACTACATGCCAAGGTGCCTCGAGTATTATAGGTTAAACAGAAATTTGGATGGGGTCTGATCCAACATTCGGTAGTGATAGTTTGTTGTACAACACATCTGAATATACTTCCACGTTTGTCGACGAGTGCCATTCAGCGTACGATAAACGATGACTAATTGTTGTACCGTGCTCTTTGAAGCTAACTGCCTTATTGTGACATTAGGATCACCTGTGCAATAATTGCGACCAAGCAGGGAACCTCACTATATGGCAAATTATCCCGTTGTCTTCAGCTTGTTCACTAATCTGGAAGATTGTGAATGGTGGGTTGATTTTGCAACATGACTATCAATACTTATGACCCATCAACAACTCCAAAGAGTAGGCTAGTGTGCCAAGACTTCCTTCATGCTGATATTGACTCTAGAAATGTACGATGAAGTATTATGTGGTTTTCTTGACTGCCTAGTTAGATTTGCCATCGTTATCATTATCGTGCACATGTATCTAATTGTTCTATGTTTCGGCAAGTGTACTTTCCAACCAGTACGAGATATCCTGGCATCGGTTGCAGAAACTGGTCACAAGCCGTGCAAGTGGCAAATTGGGAACACAACACATTTTGTTACAACTGGCACGTGCTGCAAAGCGTTCCAAGGGCTGATAAAGTCTGCTGTAATGTATGCTCCACATTGTGTTTATGATAATCTATATAAAGCATCATATACTCCGCCCGTCAAAAAGTTAACCTCGTGATGGGCTCAGTGGCTGAGTATCCTGGTGGTCCACGAATGTAACCAAAGATATTCAAGAGGATTTCTTCAATCTCAAGTGCGTGATGCATGGTGTAGGTTTCGAGGTCAGTGTTGCGGAGTTCAGTGAAGAAGGTTCAAACTTCACAAGATGTGCGATCACGAGTGATCAGCTCTTCTCTGAGACCTTAGACCATGTGGATTGTGCAGGTCCACCAACCATACACACCACCTGAACCCATTCACGAATCGCATAAAAATGTATAAAAACAAAAAGTAACAAAGTAACATAAGTAGTGTAAGGAGGAGCAAATTACGAATACATCCTCGTCATTCGGACGCACCCCCTCCCAGGTCCAGACTCGAAAGCGGAGTTAGGCCCACATTAGAAAAGGTTAAAAGCATTGTGTTCTCCGGGAGAGAATGGGCCTTGGAGACGGGAGGTGGGGACAAGGAGGGAGAATTATGAGTGAATCGGGACAACCCGAAGGCTGTAGATACCGAGTAACCACCGACTCATTGGAAATAAACCGTCTGCACTTCGCTCTGCGCAAAGGCCAGGTTACACTGTGGACACCGTCGTTGGCGCGTCGAGATACGCGTGTCCACGCACGGTTTGCAAAACGCTAGCACCATCCGTCAGTCCGATGAACGGGAATTAAATCGAAATACGGCCTACTGTGCATGCATTTCGTCAATACGACTTCTCGCATGCCTTGCTTGCACGTCGTGCACTTTACGATTTTCTGAAAAGAGCTCGTTAGTCGTTTGCTCACGAGCTAAGTCACAAGGGACACCTACCCAGAGTCCCTCGTTTTCCTGCGTAAGCGCCTCCTCTCGCGTGCTCGTCGGAATGACAGCAGAGTTCAGCTTCTTGATCTTCTTTTCAGCTTCCTTTTTCGTCCGGGAGAGCTCTTCTTCAAAAACTTTCAACGCCGACTCCAGTTTACGCATGTAGACACCACGTCCGCTTGCGAAAGCACAGACCTGTATCGTCCGAGTAAGCGACCGGCAGAAAAGAGTCAACGTTGCCAGCCTAACCTCGGTCACGCGTTTCTTCTCGGTTTCCGCCAGCGCTTGCCATTTCGCAAGGTCTACCTCTAGCATTCTAACCCGCTTGTCTGCGTTATCAATGGCCCTTCGGCTCATGACGTTCATCTTCTCGAGATCGACCTTTACAAATGGTGTCATGAGCATTTCAACCAAAAGAGGTAAGAAAGACGCACGACTTGGCTAGATAGCTGTTTCTCGACCTCTGCCGCACGTTCGACGGCCTTGCCCTGTTTCTCAAGTTGACGCGCCATAGCCTTTCGCTCCGATTCACCCATCTCTTTTTCGCGCATCGCAGCAAAGTATTTGTTTTCCGCCTTGGCTTTCTGTTCCATGGTTACTCCATCAGTCAGTCATTGTCCACTTGTGCAACAAAACACACCTCGTGAGCCGTCTTTTGCAACTTTTCCTCAAGCGCACTTAGGTCAAAAACCTTCTTTTTTACTTGTTGGTCCAGACCCTCCCAAAGGGAAGACAATCGGTCAATTTCCGCGAACAACGACGTTTCTGCTTGTGCTTGTTGTTCCGTGAGTAGCCGCAGTTTTTGTAGTTCAGTGTCCTTTGCCTCGAGTTGCTGGGCAAGGGTACGCGCGTCCAACGAGGACGATTCGCCGAATATAGAGCGGTAGCGTGCTAGCTCTTGCGATACCCTCGCAAGCTCCTCACGGGCGGTAGTCTCGGCCGTGATATGCTGTGCCACACCAGGATGATCCTTGTTCAACATGGACAGAGCTTGTCCAAGTGACGCAGACTTGGCTTCAGCCTCACTAATGCAAGTCAGCTGGTAAGCGATGTAAGAGATGAATGGCTCACTCTAACTTTCGCTTCAGGTTACGCACGTAATCGAGGTCATCAGTCTTGCCCTCGAAAAAGTACTTCATCAGGTCCTCATTTCCCGACATCGCTGCTAGCCTCGCCTTATGCCGCCCGACCTCTGACTGCAACTGCGATATCCGCTCCGACCGCGACTCTGCGAGCTCCTTGAGCTCATGTATAGACTGAAGCTTGATCGCATCCCTGGCTTTACGTTCCGACAATTCAGCCCCATACTGGTCGCGCAACTCCCGAACGCGAAGGTTGTCTGCGTCCCTTTTCGACAAGAGCGTCTTGAGTTCTTGCGTCGCTTGTTGTGCTGCAACCTGCGTGAAGTGAGAACAGTTGACAGTGCAACGTTTCGACGACGGACTTGAATTTCTTCCTCAAACTCTTTTCGCGACGTGCGAAGTTGATCAAGCGTCTCCTTGAGCTGTGTCATCTCCTCCGTGTTCTCCGCCAGTACGCTCTCCAGGTGCGATGCGTGGTCCAATAAAAGCTTGTAATGTGGGGTTTCGCTGATGGTCTGCATTGATGGTGTGTTCACCTAGGAACAAACGGTGAATAAATACCGAGACCGACGGTAAAGGCCATACCTCAATTCTTAGACGAGTAACTTCTGCTGTCAAATGATTATTTTCACCCTCGAGCGTCGATATTCGTTGGTCCCTGCTTTTCAAAGCATCCTGAATCTCCTCCGAATCTCCCAGCAAGGGGCGATCGTGTCCGTTCAGTGGTGGATACTGGATGTTCCGTCAGCGACAGACGAACAAGGCCATCTCCTACGTACTTGCGGTGATCCTAAATGAGCCAGCGGTGATCCACCTTCCGGCTGAACGTCCTCCATTACTGATTCATCCTTTGGCGACGACGACGCCTGCACTTGCATAGCAGACACAGCGTTGCTTTTCATCCTATCAATCCGCATCTCGGCAGCCGCAAGCTCCTCCTGGCATCGTGCCCTATCTTCCTCAGCCTCTTGCAACCGCTTCCGCATTACCGCGACTTCGGAACGCAATGCCGTACACTACACCTCTAAGTGGACATGAGACATAGCCTATACGATCTGACACGCACCTCGGTCTGCGCCTTTTGGTAGCGCTGATACGTGTCATCCTGACCGACCGCGGGTCGCGACTTGAGGAAACTCGTCACCAGACGTTGGGTCGTGTGCATATTTTGCTCGAGCGCTGCTTTCAGGCTGGAATCGGCTGACATGTGTTGCGACAGATCGAATAAGTCTATGTGGATGGTTACCGGCGTTACACCTGAGACATACGCTTGATCCTAAATGCGCCACACACCTTGTGTCTCGACGATGACGTTGGGCATGTCGTCCTGCGCCGTGAGCGTTCGTATCGTGTCTACCAACTGGGAAGTGAAAGCGAAACAAAAAAAGTCATTGAGCCGTCGTCGACCGGATGCCACGCCCAAGACCTCACCTGTTCCCAACACGCAGCGATCGCGACCAAGCCCGCCTCACACGTACTCTTGCGCTGCTCCAACTGTGCGATGCGCACCTGGCTTTTCTCGTTCTCTCGAGCATAGTGGCGCATTCGGCGAAACAAGGCGTCCTTGCGAAAGAGCTATACGCATGCAAAAACATGTACAAAAAAGAGTGAGAAAGTGTGACTATGAAGGAGAGGTCAACGCGAAGTGTGCCCACCTCGAGCTGGTCGTCTGCTGTAGGCTCTGGGACGACGTCGGGAACGCCGTTGGCGATGGGGTGTGGACTTGCGCCTCCACCGGGTGAGGTCACTATTCGTTTTTTTGCCTGGGTTGCGAGCTCAGCGTCGTCTACAAAGGGACGTTTTCTTGATTCCATGATATCGCATAAAGACGAGGAAAAGAGTTGTAGTCAAACTCAACCGCGAGGAGTACAAGTGTCTTGGTCCTCGTTTCAAACTCCGACTCCCCTCATATCCTCATCAGTCCACTTCGGAGGTTAGCGTGGTTAACAATCTAATACATACAGTTAGTAGTCCTGATATCTTGGTTCGATGACCCTCCGAAGCGCGTTAGTTGGGTATCTCCAACTCAAACACCCCCTTCTCCTCCCCCAACTCTACCACCTCGCAATCCGCCTTGTCCCCGTTCCCAATCTGCGTCTCGATGCATGTAAAATCCATCACCTAGTCAACCGGATCAACACCAAAACGTATTAAATGCAATGCCCACCCACCTTGTCCAATACCGTCATAGGTTGATCTGTCGAGAGAACATAAGCCAGCAATCGACAAAGCACTGACGAAACACTCACGCCAAATCCCGGTTTCATACACCACTCCTTGCCCCGCACTCGCTACAAATGCCCTCAGAGTCCCCAAATCGGGCCCATCGTCCAGGCTGTTCAGCGCCACCACCACCAAGTACCGGTTACCCGGCTCCCGAATTGCTTCGTCCCCCTCGATACCCCCTCCCCCCATCGGTACGAACGCCTGGTTCATATACGGATGCCGCTCCAACACGCTCAGCCTCACACGCCCATTGGTGACCGCGACAGGCTGACAGCGGTACACTGATAACCCTGACGTGGCCCCCGCACCTTCAGGATACGACGCGTGCAACAACGCAAGCTTGTGAAATTTGCTCGCCGTACCACCGTTGGCGGGTGTGATTTTGGTACCGCGTGGTGCAGCCGCATGATCACCGTACGCCTGAATGACCTGTCCGAATGGTGCAAACGCTTCATGTGTCAGCGGCAGGACGGGGATAGCCTTGGCCATGGTTACACCGTGGACGATCCTCTTTACATCCTCTGCGGAGCGTTCCTCCGTATTTGCGACGCCGTCAGCTGATACAACTGTTGCCGTGGCCGGCCCTGAACTCGCCACCTCCCTCATACCAATGATCCTCACCCGCTTTATCCCCCCATCAGGATAGACGGTCACTTTCACATGATTAAACACATCATCCGGTTTTGTCTCCAATGGGAAGAAATGTCTCCTGTGCGGCCCCAGTTTCGCTCGTGATAAGATCGGGACCCACAGTTCGCTGTCACTCTGTGGGACGTTACCTTCGGCCATGTAGCATCCATGCAACTCGCAGCTCTCTGGAAAATTTCCCTTGAAATGGGCCGTGTCGATCTCGGCGACCCGAAGTCTCCCAGCGGCACCCCTACCGCATCATCCGTCAGCCACTCAGGCAACGCGAGAAAAGGACACCCACAATTGAATGATGACCCAGTCTTTGTGTCCTTTTTGCCTACTCCGCTTGGTTTCCCATCCGTCGCCCATATCCTTCCCTGGAACGCAATTCACCGAACGGTAATGGGCAACAGGGGTGATCCTCACCTCGTCCCGGCAAGATCAAATTCGAGCCCACCCCGAAATGCTGGTCAGACGTATAGATGACACGTCCGCCTGCAAAAACGTGGGCCATATCAAAAGGCACTGTATTGTCAGCTGGCTGAACTGGCGCAACATGGCCATACACCCTGAAACGTGCCTACGATCATGTCCTTGGTATGACATACCCGTAACGACGGGTGGAATGCTTACGATACCGCCATCCGGATACATGTTGAGTTTGAGGTAGTTAAACCGCGTGGTATCAGGGATCTTGAAGAGGTGTTGGGACGATGGTCCGAGTGGGACTCTGGGGAGAATCTCCGTCCACTGGGGACACGGCGTGGTAGTGAGGGACTGTTTCGATAGGTAGCAAGTGGGTGTGCGTACCGCTGCATTGGTGAAGTCTGAATCAGATTCTAAATCGGGTGCGAGGAGCGCGTCAACAGAGACTTCAGGTGCTTCGTTGCCTACAACGTCTGAGTCCTGGCGGATGCGCAGGAAGACCGCGGGCACTCACCGTTGAAATGAGACGTGTCAACGTCAAGGCCGACGATCGTGCCCGTTGTCCCGAGGCGAATGATGCACCTTCAATCATTATTATCGTGGAAACGTGATAAAACCTGACGAAACGTACCAATCGAACGTCTGGTTGTGCCTCCTCGTTTCCCATCCGCTGTACAACGCGCCGTTGGGTCCGAATTGACCTTTGAGACTAGGTGCGGGCTACGTGACTACAACAGTCAACAAGGATCCAAAGTAACGGGCAGCAAGTGAAGAGAAGCGATGCCAGGTAGCGCGTGAGCGGCTCACCTCGACAAGGAGTAGATGAAACGCTTCAGCGAAAAACTCGTCAGAGACCTTGACGATTTTTCCGCCGAGGGCTACACTAGAGAGCTCTAAAGCGATAAAGAGGATTCGAAAGCAAAACGATAGACGATGGAGATGACTCACCGATCGTCTGGCTAAACGTGTCTGTGAAGGCGTCGAGGGGAATCCGTTGATAGGACATGGTTGTTCGCTTCCAAAAGGCGACGGGGTCAGACAGTCGGTAGTGGTCGGATGGGTTAACGTCAATCGTTATCTGTATCTGCGAACCGCCTATCTTGGCAGCCACTTATCTGCCAACGTCCCCACGGTCTTCAAGCCATTTCACAAGATTGAGGCACAACTACTACGAAATCAATAGTGCTTTCATCGGCTTGGAGACCAGATAAATTTGACTGGATTCATCTGTAACTTGTAGGTAAATGGGTTCACCCTGGGACCGTTTACATACCGAAACTGGTCCGAAACGTCTTCATCTTGGTCGCGCTATTCTTGTCATATCTGCTCCTCTTATTGGCGTTGGTAAGGTAAGGCGGAACGTCTGCCCTGAAGTGTTGGTCATCCCATCTTCATTTGAGTCATTCCGAATCAAGTTGGATGCCATCACGCGCTTGAGATACGAGATCTCCTTTTGAACATCCTTGGTCACTGCTACGACGAACGAAGAACTACATTCGATCTGGCATCTTTGGCTCGGACATGTCGTGCGTTCAAAGAACGAGCACTAGATGCGCTCTGGGACACATTGCGGGACCCAATTATCACCCTTAGCGCTTAGATAACTGGAAGAGTGACTATGCCCATTCGAGCGCCACCGCACCTCCAACCATGTGGTATCAAGCACCACAACGCTGCTCATACCCCTTACTCAACCCCGACCATGCCAGTTTGACCATCACCGCTCGTCGCCCACCCCCACCATGTTTGTTCGAGAACGAGTATTCAGGTACTCACTGATCACTCCTACCATGTCCGTTTGAGCTCTCATGCTCATACTCACCATTCCCTCATACACAAACCCAACCGTGCCAGTCCGAGGTGGCTGCTTGCCACCCACCCTCGCTGCGTCTGTTCGAGTGCAAGCGCTTACACTCGCCGCCCATTCCCGCTTACCCATCCCTAACCGTGTCAATTCGAGCCTCACCACTCGTCGTCCACCCCCACCGTATCCGTTCGAGCATCAGTGCTCAGTGCTCAGCCTCCCTTACTTTGTCCATTCGAGTGCGGACGCTCGTACTCGCCGCCGATTCCCCCCCGCCCCGGTTGCTCTCATTCAACAACTCCGACCATGCCAGTTCGAGTATGAGTGCCTGCTGCCCACTCCTATCGAGTGCTCACCGCTCACACCATCGTGTTCACTCAACCACTCATCTGTCTTCCCGCCGTGTCGTATTGTGTTCATTCGTGTGCGAACGCTCGTCTGCCCCCCCCTGCCGCAAGTGCTAATGCTCGTCCCTCCATCCCATGTTCGCTCGAGTGTTGCATGCATCATTTTATGGATTCTGTGCAGTAGGTTCAAAAAATCTTTCAGTTTAATTTTTTATCATTCGAACAAAAAGCTAGTGAAAAGCGGTAATATGGAAAGTGGATTGTATCCTGCATTGCGATGTAAATTGTATCGCTGCGCATGAGCTTACAGACGGCCGGTGCCGTAACGGTGCTTGGACAAGGGGACCTTCAAGTTTGCTGTGACACCCAGAATTCGTTACAGCAACCATTGTGCACCTGCTCAATACCACAGTAGACGGTAGTAGTACTCTATAAAAACCTCCAGAACCGCCAATGCGGAGCGAGGTGTGCCTTGTAAGTTATCAGCGATACATCAATATGCTGAAGATACAGTCACGCCAACATAAATAACATAGTAAATACACACGTCTATCTATTCCGAGCTCGCCACAGGGGATCACCTTAGTGCTATTCTATCCCTCGAACCGTGCCGTCTGCGAACGGTCAATCATTGTATCAGAAATGCGTCAAGTTGCTTGGCTGGTGGAACTTTGACCGGTCCAGGGGTGTAAGGGGTAGGTTCTTTCGCAGCTGCGCCGGGAGTTCAGGCTGATACTCAATAGGTAAGCACAGAACTCCAGATTCGAAGAGTACGAACATCACATTTGTGATGTAGAGTCACCCCAAAGTGGCAAACCCTCCCTCATCTTCCGCAGGCGGTATATCCACCGGCGGGAATGAATGTCCTCTCTTCACCACCGTTTCCATATCTCTCTAAGGAAGTCGTTATTTTCGTCCGGCGTTGTTGCTACATCGGACCCCAGACACTTGAGGCTCAACCACATGGAGATATGCCAACTTTGGGTGCTTGTCGCGTAGAGCGGTCACAAGATATGCAAAGGTTGGTCGCGGATCGGGCATCCTCGTGCCCGTAATGCACACGAGATAGGCCGACAACGTACCGACCAGCGCAAGAACGCATATTTACCTTGGAAAGTGCTCCAGAGACCGAGACGAATTGCAACTCGGTCCTCGCCTACAGCGTCCACAACGGCATCGACGATATCCCCGGAGAATCTCGTTCGGCACTCTTCTCCACCCCATCTATCCGTGCGCTTGTTGGAAGTTGTTTGAAACAAACTGATCTGGGAGGTAATCACCCGCGCTGTGCATCTTCACCCCATCGAACCCAGCACGATGCACGGCGTTACTTGCTGCGTTTGCGTACGCTGCGATGTAATCTCTGACTTCGGCCTTGGTCAACGCAAGAAGTACCAGCTTTGAATCGGGCATTGGCAGGGACGATGCAAATATGAATGGTCAGGGGGAATCCTGTTTCTGGAGGAACTCAGCATCAGGGTGCGACCCAATGCCCAAGGTTGGAGGAATATGTACGATCCTTTGGCATGAACGGCGCCAGT
>JBBPMO010000976.1:0-13824 GCA_038090315.1 Xanthoconium stramineum
ACATCCGCATGTACGGTCTCTTTTGACAGAAAGAGTGACTAGCGCGTTCCAGCCGAGCAAATGTCTCTCTGCTACGAGGTTGTATTGCCCACTCACCTCATACGTTGAGCTCGACTGACTCTTTGGTTCAGAGTGCCCGCCACATCCGACCTAGATAAGCGAATCCTAATTTTTGAGGAAATGCTGTTTCCCGGGGAATGGCTGGATTCTTTGGCGGAGGATGACCCAGAAGGACGGACCAATAGAGAAATTCAGCGGCAGGTACGCGTTCCATCCCCACGAGGTGACTTCCTCTAAGCTAACCCAATCACATCGTAGCGTTTGCATCGCGGAGTGAAAACCACCAAACCACAACCACGCAAGGGTAGCCTCGGGCAGCTAGCAGCAGCAATAGCACGTAGGATGACACCAGACCGACTTGCACAAGTCTCTACGTCCGTGCTCAAAGTGCTGATTCTTAGCGCGACCGAGGACGCGCTCATTCCTAAAACGGAAGGCGAGAAACTGAAGCGTTACGTGCCTGAAGCAGCATATCAGTGTTGGGAGAGGACGGGGCATTTTGTATGTGGCCAGTATGAGGAGCGGTTCAACAACTATTGGAAAAGGTATTCAAGGAAAGAAGGGAAGCAGCCGGAAAGCGTGTTGATGCTAGCTGAACAGGGCAGCGACATGAAGAATGAGTGCGCCAACAGTGTACTTTCAAGTTGGCCGTACTTTTGTAGCAATGGAATAGATTCGATGACGTCAACAACTTCAAGTGACACCAGCGGAGTATGACCGCAATGTAACTTCAATACCAGTTGCCGGTCCCCTACTTAAGTCACGGTACGCCCCCGGCTTGTGCACACCCGCAACCTATTCTTGCCTTTCAATCGCACCATATGACATTAATATAGCTTTCGCTGGCGCATTGCCGCTTTCAGCACGCCCAGCTCCTGATACGAAACTCATTGCATGCACAGGCGGGCGTATTACGACAAGGATTGGGGTTTGGATTGCTAATGGCTGACGAAGTTAGCCACCAGCATACCCCAATCCCTGGCATATATAAGGCCAGCCATTCCAGCTGGGCCTTCAACTCTTTCTTGTCCTTTCCCCCATCTGCCCCCTTACGCTGCCCTCTCTACCCTTACAGGCCTCACCGTTGTCTTGCCTCCCAAATGGCTACCCATCACCACGACGCTATGCCGTCGGGCATCTTCACCTCTGCGCGAGCCGTGCGTTGCTGCGTTTCCCGCTGCCTCAGGACGCCGCCGCGGCGCGATGTAAACCAGGTCCCGATCGCTTCCTGCCCGCTAGCTGCCGGGTTCGCGACTTTTACCGATGTACGTGACCCTCCGTCCACTTTCCGAGCCACGCCCGCCGCCTCCAGCTCCGATGGCATTTGGAACCACGTGACCAGTCATGGCGTCTCAACGTTCCGCAGCTTGGTGCGATCGAAAGCTGCACACGTTTGGCTGTACCCGCATATCCCTGCCCGTGGTGTTCAGGTCGTCGTCGACGCGTTGTTTGAACGCGTAGCATCTCAGGAGGACCCCATTGCCGATCTGGAATGCTCGCAACGCGCAGAGACCAAGTTATGCAAGAGGACGATCAAGGAAACCATCTCCAAGGTTGACGAAGCGAGGGTCTGCGACGGCAGGAACATCCGGGGCGATGCTTTCGAGAATCCGAACCAATCCTTCAAGATGTTTCGGCTGTCGATGGAATGTCAGAATGTGAGTGTCATCAGAGCCAAGGTTGACACCAACCTCAAGGTCATTCTCCTGCGATCAGATCTCGCGCGTTTCGAGTCATCGCCCTCTTGTCTCTTCCCTTGGAACTACCCTCCTTACTTCGCTTCTTCCTCTTCATGTTGATCTCTAGCCCCTTCAATCCGTCCTCGCTCCAAGAAGATGACCCTTGCATCCTTGCTGGGTATTCTATCCAACTTTGCGAGGCCTTGCCATTGATTGCGGCAAGTGTAGCGGTTCAGCCCTGCTAACGATCTGCCAGTTCTCCCGTAATGGCAATGAAGGCAAACCTGTGGCACGAATGAGTGATCCACCCCTATTGCCGCATGAAGCCCAACGAGTATCGAGTTTCTCGAGATATGTCCGCAGCTTCCCAGTCGACTTCGTCTGGATCACCAACCACACTTTCAAGTTATGGTACCTCCTGTGCCATATCTACGGTTACCTTGCCCCCTCTGACACTCAGTATATGCTGTAGGCAAGCCTCGGAAATGACAATCAAGAACCACGAGATTACCAAGGAGCCCCTTGCCACTGCCTGCACAAACGCTGCTCTGCGTCAGCCTGATGCCCAGATACCAACGATGCGCGCAACAGCTCGACAACGTTCCATTATACCAAGTTCCAACCTGGTGCTGGACGAGCTCTGGACGTCAGCAGCAACCCCCCTACAGCGAGCGGAGCAAAGGCCCAGCTTAGTGCTGGCTCACCTTCGGAGAGTCCACACTGCCAAAACCTCGGCGCAAGTTGATGGTACTGGCACTGCAGAAATCGCAATTGCCGAGTCTTGTCGAGCGTGTTGTTGTCGGCAATGGTAGTTTGCCCAAAGGTATGTCCGTTGATCACCTTACTACCGTACCTTGATTGGTGTTTACCGACTTTGTGTTGTTTTACTGACATCGAGACAGCTATCTATCCACCCAGATGGTTCTAGACTTGGACGACGCTGCCATACCTGCTCCGTCCTCTGCTCACAGCACGTGATGCAGCCAGATGGAGACGTGCCATTGGCGGGCACTGGATCTGCCCTGAACACGATATAGAGATGACCCTTTGCCCCCCATGCCACAGCTTGACTAGTACTGCTCAAAAGCACCCGGGCTTCTTGGCAACATCCCCATGCTCAAGGGTGCCTCGATTGTTCCTCGCATCATGTGTTCCACATACTAACTTTGTGATTTTAGCAACGGGTAGGAAGTGTGGTGACAAGTATGAGAGCATTGATGTTCCTTCTCTGCCAGTGCAGAGGGATCCTTTGAGAGTCAATAACGTCCACACATGAGTGATTTTATGCTTTTTCTTACTCGCGCTGACAAGTCCTATGTAGTAGCCTTGGGAACGCGGTTTCATTGTCTCCCGAGGTGGATTGGAGGCTTGTTGGTCGGGTGGGTATCTTCATAGTGGCGAGTCTGAGCGCCACTTCCTGTCCAAAGCGGTAGACATAAATGAACAATAGGCCATGAGTGAGAAGTAGGCATAAGTGTAAGGATAGACACCTACGCCGAATGGTTGTGTTATGCGAGGAACGAAGATGGTGATGCAACCATTCGGCGTCCGTGCCTACCGTTCATCTAAACCTACTTCTCGCTCCATGTCGCCTACCCTTCTCAATTGCGCAATGTGCATACCTCTTTGGATGGAGTTTTCTCTTTTTCTCTGTAGCTTATTCTCTTCAATGGAATGGTCGTTGTAGCTCTGGAACAGCTTTATTACGATAACATCATCATGGAGCAGTTGGACGGGTGATACGCAACCCCGACACTCGGATAACGCTTCTCGGATTATTAGCTCGGTATTAGTAAGCCCGGGTGACCCACTGGTCGCCGTCGGCGCGACCCATCTTTTGGTGACACCCTTCGGGGGTCGACGCGTCGCCCAAGCTCCAACTGTCCGAGTTGGTGACGCGGGCGTGCTGAACAAAGTGGGAACAAACCCTGTCACCACGGAATCCGAACTTCAAGTTCTTTACTATTCGTTGCCGCACTGGCCAAAGTGTTGCACGCGGACGGCGCGCGTTTCCAGATAGAAAGTAGACCGAATGCATTGGAGGACATTCAGCACTGGAAGGAACTCTCCGAGTCGGCGTGTGAGACGTTCCAACTTATGCATGACTTGGGTTCAATACCACTTCAAAGGCGTCCAAGCGTCCCGTATTTGTGACCATTTGCTGAAGGTACATCCCTTTCGTGATCTTTATGCTTGCCGCTCAACGTCATCAAGCCTGAGGCTTCCCCTTAAATTGCGGTGCACCAAGGCACCGTTCGAACTCTGGATCGTTGTGGGCCGCCTTATGATCGATCAATCAGCACGTGTGTGGTAATGGGTATTCTGTCCAGAGCTGGTGGCAGTGATCCTGGATGCAAACCTGTTACCGTCATGTTCACAGACTATCTCGCCAAGGCACTGATTCACAAGTGCTACGCGATATGGGCGAGCCGTTTCGTTCTCCCTCAGCCCCTGCGGAGAAAATGAGGCCACATTTCCGAAGTTGGCCAAAGTACGAACCGTTAGAACTGCGGATCGGATAATTGTTATTCTCGAAAGGGGCTTAGGGCGGTCCACAACTGAGATGACAAGGTCCGGTCGATCCGCGAGCTATGGTCAGGGGTATTTTCAAAACTGCCGGTAGTGCCGAACGCAAACGTGTAATCGCCATGTCCACAAGCTACCTCTTTACAAGTTTTGATGTTCATGTACGTTGCACACCTGAATCATATTCTCACCAAGGCATTGGTTCACAAGTTCTACGCGATATAGATGAATGTTTTATTGTATGTCCCCCTGCGGAGAAAACGAGGTCACGTTGAGACACACTTAGCCGACAATGATGATTGTGAGTATCAGGACAGAAATGGTCTCTTTTCCTCTTGTTGTTTGCCGTGACGGAATGGCAGGTACGCCCGTCCTTTCCATGGCTGTGCGCAATGGGAAGGGAAAGGGGGTATAAGAAGGCAGGTCGCAGGTCAGTTCATCATCAGCAAAACAACATCTCATTGCCTCTAGAACAATCCAACTCCCTCGATTCGAAAAGATGTTCATCCGCTTCTCTACCCTTCTCCCCGTCGCGGCCCTCGTTGCCGTCGCCGCAGCTGCGCCCAGTGCGCTCGAAGCCCGCCAAGGCTCCTCCCAGTGCAACACTGGGCCAATTCAATGCTGCAACTCGACCCAAGAAGTGGGTTCGGTGCTCCTCATGCTTTCTCCCTTTGTGCTAACCACGGCACATACTCTAGTCGAACCCCACCACGCTCAGCGAGCTCAGCGGACTGCTCGGGATTGTGCTTCCCAACATCGCGGGCCTCATCGGGCTCAGCTGCAGCCCTATCACTGCCCTCGGTGTGGGAGGTGGTTCTTCTTGCACTGCGCAGACCGTCTGCTGCACTAACAATCAATTTGTAAGTTGACCCCACGCGTAGAGGCGAGCGTTGCTTACTATCATCTCTTCCATAATGTAGAATGGGTTGATCAACCTCGGCTGCTCTCCCATCAATCTCAGCTTGTAGACCGTTAGATGATGCGCAAATACGAGTCGTCGCTTCGACTTTCGAAATGTTTTCTTCTTGGGTTCGCTATTGTATTTCGTATCTAAAAGGATAGTGATCGTATGAATGAATGATCGTTTGATGTCTCGATGTGCCTCGTGTCCATGTAATGCCGATCTACTTATTGCCACCCAGTCACCGTGATGAAGGGACGTCGGGCATGGCCATCAATGACATGGAACATGCTTTTCTGATCCGCGACACGAGAGACTCCCAGTGCCAATTCCCGATCTGGATCCCACGTGATTGGTGGATTTACAAGTGTTTGCACCATGGCCGACTGACTCTGAGGCGACTCAGATGTGTGCAATCCGTTCTCGGGGTTTCTTTTCACCAGTAACTGACACCCCGCCTCCAAGCACGCGTCACACAAACCTCCCCTTGGATATTGTTTGAGTTGGTGACATACTAATCGTGCTACTGAATCTGGATAGCTCACGAGTGGGAATGACTCTGAGGGTACAGCAGGCCATTCTTTACAAGTACACGTTGTGAGTAAGTCAACATTGCTGTACTAACCGCGTCAATGCAGACATTGTGCAATGTGCATTTCTAGATAGAAAGCAGATTGGATGCATTAGAGAACATACAGCACTAGAACTCATCCGAATCGGCGCGCAAAGTGTTTCAATTTTCAGGTCGTGAGAATCTAGTGTTCGTGACCTTGATGCTCGCCGCTCAACGCCCTCAAGTCTCGAGGCCGCTCTGCCTCCTTGTCAAACCCCGGCATCAAGGCACCGATGAGCTAAAACCGTTCGAACTTCGGACCGGATAATCGTTATCCTCGAAAGGAGCTCAGAGCGGTCCACAACTGAGATGACAAGGTCCAATCAATCCGCAAGCTATGGTCAGGGGTTTTGGTGTTCACGTACGTTGCACATCTGGGTCATATTGTCACCAGGGCACTGGTTCACAAGTTCTACGCGATATAGATGAGTATTTCGTTGTATGTTCCCCTGAACCCCTGCGGAGAAAATGCGGCCACGCTGAGCACGATTCCATTGGTCGAAGAAACAATGGACGTCGACAATGGCACACTTAGCCGACAGTGATGGTTGTCAGTGTCAGGACGGAAATGGTTCTTTCCCCCTTGTTGTTCGGCCGTGACGGAATAACAGGTGATTGATATGTCCTTTTGATTGATGATCAAACTTTTCCAAACACTGATAGGACGATCCTAAACTGTACTCGATGCATTACTTCCTATATACTGCGACAGCCGTTGGCATTTGTTCATACGCGGTACTTCAAGTTCACGCTGATACTACCGAGTTCCTTCAGATTGGATGCTCTTTGCAACTGCCTGGCACTCGGCCCTCCAAGTCAAAGGTTCATCTTTCGGGAACGAGTCCGAGTGCTAGTGGTGGACAGAGCACAGTGCCGCTGGATCGCGTATGAGAACAACCCTGAGGGGGTCGCAACTGAACCTCAACTTCATTACTACTTGTCTCAAATCAACTGGTAACTGACAGGACTCATTGGCGCGCTGGCCGCCTGGATGCGAGCATCTTGCAATCTTCAGATAGTGGGCGCGCAAAGTGTTTCGAATTATGACTCGGGTTCAACACCGTTGCCCGGCATTCGTCATCCCTTGTTGAAGCTACGTCTCTTCCGTGACCGTCATGCTGGCCACTCAACACCCTCAAACCCGAGCTTCTACCCCCTCGTCGAACTCTGGCGCATCAAGGCACGATCAATATCGTTCGAACCGGATCACCAACGTTAGTCGTCGCCAAGTCATCTCAGTTTGTGTTACCGGCCGGTTTATGACCGATCAACCAACCTGTATGGTCAGGGGTATTTGATTGGAAAATACGCAAGGCTGTCAGTGACAGCTGGATGCAAACCTTAGACTGTCATTGCCATGTTTTAATCGCAAGTTCTGATATTCACGTACGTTACATTCTGATTCATTTTGTCATTAAGGCACCGATGGTTTCGCGAGCTCTACGTTATGGACGAATGTTTTGCCGTTACATACTCCCTTTGAGTCCTTGCGGAAGGAGTGAGGCTAGGTCCACCTCGCTTCATTAAACCTTCTCGCTGGTCCAAGTACCAATGGGCTATGCCTGGCATGTCGTGAGTTTGGGGACGAAAAAGATTTTGTTTTTTCTCTTGTTGCCTTGTCGTGACGGAATAACATTGACAGGTATGCCCGTCCTTCCACACAGGCACACAGGCTGGATGGACGGCTGTGTGGAATGGAAATAGAAAGGGGCCCTCTCGCTGTATATAAAGGTAGGTCGCTGGTCCGTTTTTCATCAGCAAGCAGCACTTCATTGCCTCTCGAAAATCCACCTCACTCGATTCGAAAAGATGTTCATCCGCTTCTCTACCCTTCTCCCCGTCGCTGCTCTTGTTGCAGTCGTCGCAGCTGTACCCAGTGCGCTCGAAGCTCGCCAAAACTCTCAGTGCAACACTGGGCCAATTCAATGCTGCAACCAGATCCAAGAAGTGGGTTCGCTGCTCCTCATGCTTTCGCCCTTTGTGTTAACCATTGCCTCCAGTCGAACCCCATAACAATCAGCGAGATCAGCAGCCTGCTCGGGATCGCGCTTCCCAATATCGCGGGTCTCATCGGACTCAGCTGTAGCCCGATCACGGTCCTTGGTGTAGGAAGTGGTTCTTCTTGCACCGCGCAGGCCGTCTGTTGCACTAACAACGAATTCGTGAGTTGATTGACCCCCATTGGGTGCAGGCGAACGTTGCTGAACATTGGCCCTATAACGTAGAACGGGTTGGTTAACCTTGGCTGCTCTCCCATCAACCTCTAAGCGACCAAACATATGAAATACCAAGTCATCATGGCAGGTCTCGAAGTGTCTTCTTTCTTGTTGGTTTGTATATGGTTTATGGTATTGGTGTGTAAAGCGATAGTACGGTCGAATGAATATTGATAGCAAGTCCTTTGATGTTCGGATCCACCTGAGAGAAAAAGCATTTAGTTGAGAGAAGCTCCGATCAAATGTAATTCCTTTCTAGCCCATCATCCAATGATATTTGGCTTTATGAAAGAGTCGTACTTTCGACCGCTTGATGATGGTCATCCATGATGCATGATGCGTCAACTAATACTAGGGCCGAGTCCCAATCTGGCCTAAGTATTGACTGTGGCGTGGGTACACACCCCTGCCCTCCCTTTCGTTCCGACTTTGTATATACATACGTCCCTTCTTGTCATGTCCACAGCCTTGAATCGGAGGTGACTCATCTTGTGCGCACGATGTACAACCTCGTCTGTCCCCTCAATATTCTACCAGAACGACTCCACCATTGACCTTGCGACTAGTCACTACGTTGACAGACTTCATTCAAGTTATTAGTTATGTAACTTGGAGAGCACTTTGGTCGCGCCCCCCATACATGGTATGGCCTTGTACGTCGCTTCAAGTCGCTCATCAATTGTCTGAGCTTCAAAATCAAGCCCAGAGTCAAGGCATGCCCGGAAGACACTAGTGCTGATCTGGGATTACATGCTCGCGTCCGAACAGCTCGCGAACAGTTGCACTATATAATTCAGCGTGTGGTGACCACCACCACAACTATGGCTGACCAACTTGAAGTAACTGTAGAGCTTCCCTCCATATTCGACCCGCAAACATGTACACGTCGTGGCATGTGTCCAGTCATGCAGACTCGTCACCAACGCGAACCCCTCGAAAGCCATTCCCTCTACTTTGAAGTTCATGGAAGCGGTCCACAGAAGGTCGTCCTCATCGCGGGGT
The DNA here is from genome assembly GCA_038090315.1 of Xanthoconium stramineum. Lineage (NCBI taxonomy): Eukaryota > Fungi > Basidiomycota > Agaricomycetes > Boletales > Boletaceae > Xanthoconium > Xanthoconium stramineum. Next base: position 8,998 of record JBBPMO010000976.1, read on the forward strand.
AACTACCCAAGGTCACCGAGAAGCGCGTTTGAAACTCATTTCCTCTGTAGTCTGAACAGCAATTCCTTTTTCTGGCTTCAGCAAGTAGATCATTTCGGTAGGCTAAGGGAGTATTCCACCCTCGTGCTTGACAATCGTGGTGTCGGCTTGAGCGGATCGCCCTGGGCCCCTTATTCGTTCGTGCAAGGTTTCTTGTCAGCGTGGGGTATTGACTTGAATATTATAGGACAAGCGAAATGGCAGAGGATGTCCTTTCCCTCCTCAACTACCTCCAATGGACTGAGGAACACAGCTTGCACATCGTCGGGATATCTTTGGGCGGGATGATTGCACAAGGTACTTCATCGTATCTTAATAGTGCAAATCTGACACCCTTTACAGAACTTGCATACCGCATCCCCAATCGAATCATGTCCCTCAGCCTTGTTTCCACCCGTGCTGGCGGTAGTATTCGTGTGAATATGCGTTCGGTACGTGTCCATGTATTATATCTTATGACAGAGAGGAATGAATGTGTTTTAGCTGTCCATTTTGTTGCGTGTTGCGAGGTCACGGCGTTCACTCCGTTTATAAATTAGCTTTCCTGACTGAAACCTAGACTGATGACCACGTCCAACCCCGAGAAGCACATTCAAATCCTCGGGGAATTGGCGTTTCCCGGTGAATGGTTGAGTTCCTTGGCCGAGAACGATCCCGAGGGACGAACCAATCGAGAGGTTCAGGAAGAGGCATGTGCTCCCGTCTCCCCGAGGTATTTCCGTCTAACCCCTGCTAGCTTTTCCGTCGCAGAATGAACATCACTAAACCGCAAACACTCATGGGTGCCTTCGGACAGATGGCTGCAATTCTGACTCATAGAATGACACCAGGACGACTCGCCAAAGTTTCTGCGTCCGTGCCCAGAGTGCTGATTCTCAGCCCTGCGGAGGACAAGATGATTCCGTACACAGAGGGCGAGAATCTGAAGCGTTACATGCCTGAAGCAGAGTATCAATGTTGGGAGAAGGCAAGACATATCGTTTGTAATCAATACGAGGAACGGTTCAATCAGCTGTTGGAAAAGGTATTTGAGGAAGGAAAGAAAGCAGTTGGAAAGCATGCTGATGCTGACGAAATGGGACAGCGGTAAGAGAGTGTCAGTGTCCTCTAATACTAGATGGTGAAGATTGACTCAGTGATAGTTACTTAGTTTTGACTTGTATGTTCTTTCGCAGCTTGATTATGCCACTGAATCCATTATTCAAACCATCGGACAACTTCGTCACGGAACATGGCTACTGACCAGCAGCAGGAGATGGATACAACATATATATAACACGAAGCCAAATAATCTTACGCTCTGTCACTGCACCTCGTCGCATCGTCCGCCAAAACACTCATACAAATGGCGCTCGAGGACGTGTCGGGTATCACATACAAAGGACTACGTGCCTTCCTCGACGCGATTTCTCAAGACATAGTCTCGTTGACCATTTGGAATGGTTAGAGCTCTGGGAGTTTTGGACCACGGAGGGATTCAGAGGTTCCGGCGTTGGGCGTTGTGGTGAACAAGACGCGTTACTTGCAGGCGCTGAAGATCTGTGGGGACGTTGCGAGCATGGCCATGTTGCGTCGGCGCTCAGAGATGTTTGTGAAGCGTTATTGGCCCATGACGTTCCGGGGATTTGGTGTTGTACGGACCGCGAGTGGGCTGGGTTGGAGGTGGTCGAGCTTTGAGGTGTCCGAAGGTTCACTCCAACGGACGACACAGACCCGAAGGAGACATGAAAATCAGGGCATCGGTTAGTTCCAGGGACAGATGAGGAGAAAACATGGCGATAAGATGTACACGTGTTTGCCTCCGGATCGACAGGGGCTTTTGCCATCAACCATCACCAAGACCATGGCCAACCCCAGCAATCAAGAAGTAGCATCAGAGTTCCAGTCGATATTCGACCCGCAAACATGCACCCGTCGCGGCATGTGTCCAGTCACTCAGATTCGCCACCAATGCGAACCCCTTGAAAGCCATTCCCTCTACTTTGAAGTGCATGGCAACGGTCCGGAGAAGCTCGTCTTCATCATGGGGTAGCTGTCCAATTCTTTTAACCGACACACACGGCTGAGACTCATTTTCTCGGCAGGATGAACGACACCTCTTTTGCTTGGCTTCCCCAGGTGGATCATTTCGGCAGGCTAGAGCAGTACACCACTCTCGTGTTCGATAACCGAGGTGTTGGCATGAGCGGGACTCCTCAGGGCCCTTATTCGTTCGTGAAAAGTTATTTGTCCGTGCGGGGGTATTGACTCGCTTAAGGACCGCCGGGATGGCGAAAGATATCCTCTGCCTCCTCAACTACCTCCAGTGGACGGAGGATCGTAGTTTGCACGTTATTGGCATATCCTTAGGTGGAATGATTGCTCAAGGTATCCCACCTATCTCATGGCTATCACGTCTAAAGCCCTCTCCAGAGCTCGCGTATTGCATTCCCAACAGAATTATATCACTCAGCCTCATCGTTACAGGCGCTGGCGGTAGCCTTTGGGACAATATCCCTTCAGTGCGTGCACATAAAAGTCTTTTGACAAAATAATGACTAAATGTTTCAGCCGAAGAGATCCTTGGTTTTTGCGAGGTCATTTAACACACTCACTTTACACTTTGCGCTCGTCTGATTTTTGAATTAATACCAGAGTCCTCACGGCATTTAACCCAGTTAAGCGGATTTCGGTCATCGAAAACATGTTGTTTCCAAAGGAATGGTTGGAGGCCGTGGCAGAGAACGATCAGGAGGGCCGAACCAATAGAGAAGTTGAGTGGGAGGTATGTATTCTGGTCTCACCAAGTCAGTTCCCTCCAACGTAAACTCTTGCAGGCGATTCATCGCAGGTTGGGAATGACCAAACCGCAATCACTTGTGGGGGCTATCGGGCAAATAGCGGCAGGCCTGACTCATAAGGTGACACCAGACCGGCTTGCCAAAATCTCGGCGTCGGTGCCCAAGGTGCTGATTCTCAGCGCCGCCGAGGATATGCTTATTCCTTACACGGAGGGCGAGAAACTGAGACGTTGCATGCCTGAAGCAGAATATCAGTGTTGGGAGAAGACAGGGCATGGTATATGCGGCCAGCACAAGGAGCGGTTCAACCAACTGTTGGTAAAGGTGTTCGAAGAAGGGAGTGAAGCAGCGAAAAGGGGGTCACTGGGCTCCAACGGCAATGAGACCAGCCCAGAGTCCGTGACCACATCAACTGCTGGTCCGAGTACATAACGTATGGATTCAGTCTCTACAACGGTCATTGAGCCAATCCACATGGAAGTAGTTACAATACACCAACCTAGACAATACCAAACGAATAGAATCCCAACACCATCACCGCTCTGTCAACATCTTTTTCAACGTTGACCTCAGCGACTTGGGTGCATTCCCAATCTTTCTTCTTGAGATGACGGGCTCAATACGCAGGTTCGGCGGCCATAACGAGCCAGCCTCTTCTTGACGCTTCTGCATGAGCCTGATGAGTGGTTCTTTGAGTGACTTTTCTTGCTTTTTGGTGAGTGGAGGAGGGCGAATTCGGTGGAGGTTTAGAGATGACTTGGGGACGACGCGAGCAAGGAGGCCAGACGACGACATCGCGCTGGATGTGTGGAAGGAGCGCTGTGACAAGCGTTCCGCTTGTCACGTCACGCATCTTGATCGCGTCGCGTCACGCTCATAAATTGCTCCTGTTGTCTCAACATGAAACGCAAGGAAACATCCAACGCTAGCAGCGAACCTTCTAAAAAGCAAAGGACGTCTGCAAAAGCCAAAGGGAAGCAAAAACAGGGCTCGGACCCTGTTGTTTGGCCCGAGTACTTCCAAGACGTGAGTGTCTACTGGACGTTCTTGTCTTGTTGATTTGAGACATTTCGCTCGAAGCTCTCCAAGGTATATACAGTTTGAGAGAAAGAGCTCACTCACGAAAAGATGGTAAATAGGTTTTCAAGGTGCGTTATCTACCAGTTGTTCCGGTGTTGAACTTGCAAAAACTATATCAATGGACCAGGCTCTTAACACTGTTCTTGCGTTCATATCCTCGCGAAAACATTTGGCAACGACCTTTCCAGTGATTCGTTCCTCCGTGGAAGGTCTATTGAAAAGGTCGAGCAGTGTCCGTCGCCCTCCTACCGACCCTCGACTAACATACCCGACCCAAACAGACCACTGGATCTTGCCAAAGTTGCCGAGCTCAAGTATGCGGCACCAATATCCGTGCCCATGTCCACTGACTCGTACGCAGAGCGCTTCTTCCAGATCTGATTAAATTCGCGTACATACCCCGTAATGAGCTACGCATACACGCAGAAACGCTCTCTCAACAGCAAAGCAACGGACGTCGAAGCCCCGACTTCTCGATGCCTTCTTCATCCCAGTTGCCTGGTGTGGAAGAAGAAGAGCACGTTCTGATACTCGAATTTGCGAACAATTCAAAGGGGAAGAAGGAAAGATCTGGGTATGTTTGATTTGACATTGATGCATGCCCGTGTGCGCGACGATGACAACGTCGTTCTGCAGCACTGGGTTATCTCTTCCCCCTTCAATGACACCTGCTCAGACCAAGAAACTAATCGAACAACGTGACGAGCGATTTACGCGGGCTGTGGACGAGTAGGTTTATTATTTGACGTGCCTGCGCTTGTTCTTGGAATGTTTTTACAGGCTTCTTGCCGCGACGCCTGGAGGCGAAGATCCAGTCTCTCTTCTCCAAGCCGCTGCCAGGGACCACATACCTGCTAATCCCAAGTCCAAAAGTCTCACCAAGGCCGTGGCACCCCACGACAAGCTAGCGATACCAACTCCGGAGGAA
>JBBPMO010000977.1:0-13816 GCA_038090315.1 Xanthoconium stramineum
CCGCGGAGAGAGCATGAGGTGTCTCAGAGCCATGTCATCAATGGGAGTGGGAAGCGTGAATGATTCAAGATGTTCGTGCGTGCAGATGGCCTGCGAGAGTTGATGTACGTCTAATCTCGAGGGCCTTCGAGTTGGAGGATAGGAGAATTCTTGAAAGTCCAACTTGACGGACTTTAATCCCGGACAGAGCAAAGGATAATTTTGAAGAAACGAGCAAACTCTGTCGTCTGTAGGATCGAGCTTGATTGACAGAGAAACAAGGCTGGGGGACAGTAGGCGATGCATAGTAACTGAAAAAAATTCTGACTTTTCGAGAATAGGTGAGATAGACCAGCTCAGCACCCTCAAGTTGGGGAACAGGAAAGGTAACGGCGAGCAACTTGCGGCGGATTCGAGGAAATATCTATTGGTCGGTGAGGGTGAGAATTGCCAGTGGATTGTGAGTTCGTGGACACGACAAGAGTACCGAGCGATTATCCTCCACTCGGCTTGAGATGGTGGGGCCTGCCAACAAAAGTTACCACAGCTGTTCGTTATGAACACAATTATAGTGAGGATAACTCACCCTCGCCCTGTCCATTTCGACAGCCGCAGTGAAACATAGGAAAATGGGTATAAGGGTGTGCAGCCGATACCAAAGGCGGTCAAGGGAGGGTTCGGAAAGTGCCCGGCAAGTCCGAGCGAGAGCAGCCAGCGCACGCTGCGACACTCGCAGGTCCTCCAACGCCTGACTGGGTGAAGAAAACGATCCGCAGTCTGGCATTCCTTCCGGTATAGGAAAATAATCTAAAATACATTGAAGCAAGTCTGGTACAAGCAGCGGATTGCGCGTTGCGGGGTAATCGAGGCTCATGATGGTGGTTCAAGATCGAGAACAAGTCCGAATGTGACACTGACAGCGAGTCACAATGTCAAGACCCCAAACACCTCCCTAGATGAAGGCCAACTTTCAAGTGAGTTAGTCGACCAACCAACGAGTGTCTTGTAGACTTGTTCCAACAGTTTTCAAACATATGTGGCACCGTATACAGACAAGGCAATGTCCTCTTCACTCCGGATGGCAACAGCCTGCTGAGCCCCGTCGGAAACCGTGTGGCTGTCTTTGACCTCGTCAAGTTCGTTTGACTTCTTCTTTCTTCTCTTCGTTTCATCGATGTATTTTCTTCTGTAGCAACAAATCCAGGACACTCCCGTTTGAGAACAGGAAGAACATTGCAATCATTGCGCTCTCTCCCGATGCACGTCTCTTGCTGTCCGTCGACGACGACGGCCGCGCGGTGCTCGTCCACTTTCGACGCGGCGTCGTACTCCACCACATTCATTTCAAGAAACCCGTCAAAGATGTGCAGTTTTCGCCGGACGGAAAGTGAGTAGGGTGCTTTTTGTGCTGGTGTCCGCTACCCAACGATGACTAGATATATCGCCGTAACGCACGACGCACACGTTCAGGTTTGGCGTACTCCCAATCATCTAGTGCGCGAGTTCGCACCGTTTGTGTTGCATCGGACGTATACGGGACATCACGACGAGGTCTTGAGCATTCGTTGGGCCCCAGATTCGACGTGCGTATCCTCTTGGCTTTTGCCTCCATGTTAGTTAATCGAATGTGCGTTTCAAGGTGTTTTATTACGACGTCCCGGGATATGACTGCAAGGTTATTCACTCTGAACCCGTTGGAGGGTTTCCGCCCGAAAACGTTTGCAGGTCACCGTGACGCTGTCGTTGGGGCCTATTTCTCATCCAAGTCAAATACCGTAAGTAATCCATTGCACTGTCTAGATTAACTTTCATGTTCTTGAAGATATACACCGTTAGTCGTGACGGTGCGGTATTTAGTTGGAAAGCCAAGACGGACCAGGACATAGAGACGGACGACGATGACGATGGCATTGACCGCGTACCGGTGGCACCGTCATCTGGCACCTTGGATACTATTCCCATGACCCGATGGGGCATCCACGAGCGGCATTATTTCAATCTTCCAAACACCAAAGTTCTCTGCTCGACCTTCCACTCCCCATCCAATCTTCTTATTGTCGGTTTCTCTACTGGTGTCTTTGGGATCTGGGAAATGCCCCAGTTCACGAACGTACATACGCTCAGCATATCGCAGGAAAAGATTTCATCGGTGGACATCTCATCCTCGGGCGAATGGCTCGCGTTCGGGGCACGCAAGCTCGGGCAACTTCTCGTCTGGGAATGGCAATCGGAATCGTACGTTCTCAAGCAACAGGGACACTATTTCGACATGAACACGCTGGCCTACGCACCCGACGGACAAACGATCGCTACTGGGGGAGACGATGGCAAACTCAAAGTGTGGTCGGTTCACTCTGGGTTCTGTTTCGTCACTTTTTCAGAACATACTGCTCCCGTTATGGACGTCGCGTTTGCCAAGCAGGGTTCTGTGCTGTTTTCAGCTTCGCTGGACGGTACCGTTCGGGCTTATGACCTCGTTCGATACCGCAACTTCCGTACTTTTACGTCGCCCTCACCCGTCCAATTCTCTGCGCTCGCGGTCGACCCATCCGGAGAAGTCGTCGCGGCAGGTTCAACGGATTCGTTTGAGGTCTTCATGTGGTCTGTGCAAACGGGAAAGCTTCTAGACGTGCTCCCTGGCCACGAAGCGCCAATATCGTCCCTCGCTTTTTGCCCATCCGGTGCGAATCAACTCGCGAGCGGCTCTTGGGATAAAACTGTGCGGATATGGAGTGTATTCGGTCGGTCTCGGGCCGTCGAGAGTCTCACGCTGTCCTCGGATGTCTTGTCCGTGGCATTCCGCCCAGATGGTGCCGAAATTGCGGTATCGACCCTCGACGGGCAGATCGCGTTCTTTGACGTACGTTCGAGCAAACAAACCAATTTCATCGACGGGCGCAAGGACATTTCTGGTGGACGCAAAGCAGACGATAGAGTCTCGGCTGCAAACAGTTCCTCCACGAAGACGTTCACGAGTATGGCGTACACTGCCGACGGCACGTGCATTCTCGCGGGCGGGAACAGCAAGTACGTCGTCCTCTACGATGTCCGCGAAGCAGTCCTCGTAAAAAAGTTCCAAATCTCGGAGAACCTGTCGTTGGATGGGACGCAAGAGTTTCTGGACAGCCGGAAGGTGAACAGCGCGGGGATCAATACGGATTTGATCGACGATCGCGGGGATGCGAGCGATTTGGAGGAACGGATGGATACCACGTTGCCCGGCGCTGCGCGCGGGGCGGGGGACATGTCGGTTCGCAAGTATCGCCAAGAAGCGCGGACGAAAAGTGTCCGGTTCTCTCCGACCGGAAGGGCGTGGGCCGCAGCAAGCACTGAAGGCTTGCTGATCTACGCGCTAGATGAAAGCCTCGCGTTTGATCCATTCGATCTTACGATTGATCTTACCCCACAAAGCGTGCTCGAGGTGCTCGCGGAGCGCACGTACCTCAAAGCGCTCGTGCTCGCGTTTCGATTGAACGAGAAGCCGATTATGCAGCGCGTATATGAGAGTGTGCCGCGGAGCGACGTGCGGTTAGTGGCGCGGCAGATGCCTGCAGTGTATGTCCCGGCGCTGTTGCAGTTTATCGCGGAACATCTTGAGCGGGGGCCGCATGTCGAGTTCGATTTGATGTGGATACAGGCGGTATTGATGGCGCATGGGCGGTATTTGCGGGATAGGAATGTGGAGATGGCACCAGTGCTGAGGGCGGCGCAAAAGGCGCTGGTGGACGTGCAGGAGACGATATCAAACCTGTGAGTTGTTCTTTAATTGGTGTGGGGTTTGATGGCATGCTCATGAGTTGGGAAACAGGTGCGACGAGAATACGTCGATGCTGAAGTATATGATCGACCAGTCCAAGGCGAAACATGTCGAGGGAGTACCGAGTGCATGAGACGCTGCGAGAGAATTGAGCGTTACAAAGCTACGTGTTTCTCCGAAAATATCTGTTGTACACATGAAAGAAGATAAAAGTATCGAATACATCAGCATAATTTTCGATATTCATTTTTGCTATCAGATCGCCCGATGTCGTGACAACGTCTCAGCAGCAAAAGATTCACCCTTTCCCTTCAACGCCGCTTCTCCGCTGTGTTTCCGCTGCTGGCAGCTGCCCCTGAGCGCCGTCACGTTCAGATGTTCGCCACATGTCCAGGGTAGCGCAGAAATCGGGCACTTACGTTCACGTTCGATGTTTCTCTTGTCCACGTCCTGATATCCCCAATAATAAGCGAGCGTAGTCGCAGCAACGAGCGCGGTGGTTGCCATAATCTGTAACAAAAATCCATCATTCACATCCACTCCGTGAAACTCATGCCCAAACCGACGCACGACTTTGTTCCTTCCTGGCTGGTTATGCCAGTACCGAGAGGAGAACGAATCTCCCGAAGAAGATTGGCGCCAAATGTGAGATGGATGCATTGTTGGCGTGTGCGTAAGAGCGGTGAGTGTTTCTTTTTAGAGGACTGTTGAGGGCCGACGTCCCGCCCTTTATAGGGGCCAGGCGCTGGGCATGACGTCATTCGGTGGCTTGCTCAGGTTAGCTACACTACACTATATTACGACAATATGAAACACAGTCTTTGGGTGCTCGAGCGTTCATTCATGTCCCTTTAATTACTCTTGCTCATCGCACTCCTCTACGTACGATGAGGCTTTGGCGTACACTCGACCGTCGTCCTGCAAACGCTGAAGCGTTGGTTCGAGCCCAGGTCTAGGACCTACGCCAGACTCCGCTGATGCCTGAGGTTTAGTCTGGGGAGCATCCGGGGCTGCTCTGTCTGCGCGAGCTTGGGACGACTCGGCGTTCACGTTCAAACCGAGAGTGCGCGTCGTCTGAGTGCACAACAGTCGTGCCCTGACGCGGGTGCAACACGCGAGGTCTGGAAGGGTTTCCTGCGGATGCCTGAGCCTGTAAAAGGCGCCATTCCCCTGTGGAGACAAGCACCCGTCCGAGAGTCAGGGTCGCTCTCTTGGGTCGAAACGTGAAAGGCACGAACAGGGGGCGTAAATCCCTTGTTCCTCTTTACGAGCTTGCATGCGCTGTAATATATACCACACTGTGGCGAACCCTCCTGCAATGACGGCCATGCCGCCAAAGAGCGTCTTTCGACGGACGGCGTCGAGAAGGTCGAACGTCAGTTCCTTTGAAAAGGCAGGGCGACATGACGTGCACGCATACCGCTGTTTGTCCTTTTGGTATCGGAGGGAGTGGTTTATTGTTCATGATACTGCATACGTTGGACGATGACTTTTCGAAATCGACTTAAAAGACTGCGGTAGCAGGGTCCCTTTATATTACCCACTCGGCATGACGTCACTAATCCACAAACTTTCAGTCTAACTTGCGCACGACACATTTGCACGTCATTCTTAAAAAAAAAGAAAACGTCTGGAACACTGCGCACACATGCAACCACCCCAACGAAGTCAATAAAGGTAACGGAACCCTCTGCGATGACGAACAGCCTCTTCGAAAGAGATACCTCCCAACTTGGCCGCTTCCTCGATCCTCTCTCGCTGGGCTTCCGTGAGCTGCTGTTCCTCCAGTTCCATTTGCTTATTCTCGTGTATCAACATTTGGCGTATGACTGGCCACTCACGTGAGTGAGAAACAGGAACCGGGGATAGGGAACCTACCCAAAGCCAAGACGATCGAAAGTACAAGACTACAGATCGAAATGATCATCGATTGATGATATCCTGGACCCCAAGCGGCTTTCCATACGTATGAACCCATCCTGTAGCACCCTGCAGTCAAACAAAACTCTGGGGCACGAAAGGATAAACGTACACGTTCCCTAGATTTGCGGCTCCGCTGACCAGGCCCATGGCCACGGATCGCTTCGCAGGTGGACGTGGAATCGCATCGGAGACCCAATTCAAGACCAACCCACTGCCTATTTGCGTTTCAAAATCTTGACAGATGGATGTTGCAGCTCATACGCACCACAGAAGCCGCAGGTCATGAGAAAAAGCGAAAAGTATCTTGCGCCGGTTGACATGGTCGATAGGGAAATGATGAGTCCAAGAATTGTGACCCACCACCAACTGGTCATGTGGAAATAGCGTTCTCCCGTCCGATCTATACACCGCAGGATGAGGGGTCGGCTCAAGTTGAGCTATGTGCGTTACTTGCCGCAGTTCCATGCATTGATGATACAACATATCGAAGTGAACACCCATGGAGGCCTGCAACAGGATCAATGAGAGGAGGCGCCTGTTGAGCATAGTGATACTCACGCAGCCAACAACAGAGTATCAGTCGTGTTGTAGCCAAGAGTTTTAGTCAACCTAGGGAACAAATTTCGTAAGAAATCACAGAAGATATTTCGACCATTGGTGACTCACGTAGGGAAGAAATTGATAAAACTCATTCCCAACAACTGAACACAACTCATGAGCATGAAAATCCAGACCTTGACATCGCGAATAGCAAGCTTGAAGCCATCAAAAATTCTGTAGGCAAATGTAATCGTATGTTCATCACAGAAGGTCAACCAATGAGCAAAGAGGCCTCTGGAATGGGACACGCACGTTGCCTCGGAAGAGTCATTGTCTGCCTCTCCCACATCCTCTGCCAATCTCACCTGCACCAAACGGCGTTCAGCAGGCGACATCCATCGCGTATTATGAGGCTGACGACGGGAATAGGTCAGTCAGTAAAGAACTACTATTGAGCTTCTTGACCCTTACGAGGTCCGGGAGAAGCCACCTGAGTTAGAAAGACAATTAATTCCGAAACACGTCGCCCACTTTGGAAGATGGAACACATACATCACCAGCACTCCGATAAACATCGTAATGGCACCCTGTACATAAACACAAACTATCCCATCAGTGGAACCCACAAAAAACAAGAGAGACAAAGGGCACTTCGATATAGAATAACCTTGGAGAAACATGGTGAACAACAGAAAGAGCCTGAGCTCAACTGCTTACCATCTCCACGCTGCGACGCCAAGTTTTCCTTCCAGGTTTCCCAGAATTCCGGCTGCTATAAACTGGTAACAGGTATAAAATGGCATACTGCTTGTACAGAGATCGGACATACACTACCAAATGCGTTGGATATTAATAGGCCGAAGTACAAAATGGCTGAGCGTAGCGCGAGTTCCTACGAATGGAGGTACGTGAGAGAAACAAAGGGAGAGCATGGTGGGATAATGAGCTTACCTTCTTGGTGTACCATCTCGACAGTAGATACATCGATCCTGGATAAAATGCCGCCTACAATGAATTATTGAGCTATGTGGCAAAAGGAATAAAACAACTCCATACTTCCGGGAGGCCGATGAAGATACGACAAGCCACGATCCCAGCAAAGTTCTTTGTCACCTGCGCACGGATGTCAGTTATAAGGAATGGCCTCGGGAAGAACGTGACTGACTCCGGTCAGTGCGCTCGTTAGACCCCAGGCTATGACGCAAGCTGAAATGTAAAGAGATGGTCTTTACATAGTGCAGTTATCGTCAGTCCGTTCGACTTGCAATGCCGTGCACGATTCGCTGACCTTGATATATACCCCAAGATCTAGTTTGAATGTGAGCATGAGGACACAACACAACGTGTTTTTTTTGGGACGCACCATATTGGAAGGGATCTGCGCCGGGGAGTAAGATGCGTATAGAACGGCAAGGACGGTTGCGTATTCGACGTCTATACGGTGTCGATTGAGAGCTGAACTCCAGGACGCGCTAGGGAGGTGGTTATTTTACCAGTCAGGCCGAGATCCTTCTCTAAACCTTGAAGTCTGGCAGCAGTGATAGCCACACGCTGGGCGCCGAGGGGAGATTTGAGCCTTGAACATCATCAAACCACGAAACGGATCGACTTACGTCGATATAATTCATTAAATAGAGGACGACGACGGTAGGCATCAACCTCATGTCGAGCTTGCGTACGACATGCCGTTCCGCTGCCTTTCTGTTCTCCTCTTTCAGCAGTAGAAAGTCATCTGTCTCTGCAAGGTCTGGTGCTGCGACCACATTTTCAGCGAACGGCTCGGCTTTCTTTTCCCCGGGAGACATCCTGCGACCTGGTGCTTGGAGAGTGGGCAACAGGGGACAGATAGCATGAGGTGGTCGTAGTGCCACTTCTTATGCATGCATGAACGTTTGAACACCGAGGTCGTGTTCTCACAGTAATAATCGCCCATGTGTGATTCTACTGTAAGTAGCCGAGTTTCAATAGGCGGTGTCGCCACACTGAGATCATGACGCTGTGCCTATGATTTTGGGGAATATGAACCCTTGACAAGCCTTGTGAATCACGTTGTTGACTCACACACTCTTGATCTTGGTATGTGTAGAGTGTGCTTCTTACACGGATAATTCTGGTCCAAGTTTCGGTCTAAAATCGAGACGAGACTATCGGCTATTAGATTGGTGACCAGTCTGTCTAAAAGAGGCAAACCAGCATGCTGCCCGTCCTTTGATACCTTCAAAAAAACCATTTGGAACATAACGTACACATGCAACCACCCCAATCAGATCAATAAAGGTAACGGAATCCTCTGCGACGACGGACTGCTTCTTCGAAAGAGATACCTTCCAGCTTGGCCGCTTCCTCGATCCGCTCTCGCTGGGCTTCCGTGAGCTGCTGTTCCTCCAGTTCCATCTGTTTGTTCTCGTGTATCAACATTTGCCGTATGACTAGCCGCTCACGTTAGTGTGCGCGACAGAGATAGAGATCGGGGGTAGAGAACCTACCCAAAGCCAAGACGATCGCAAATACAAGACTACAGATCGAGATGATCATCGGTTGATGATATCCTGGACCCCAACTGGCTTTCCATACGTATGAACCCATCCTGTAGCATCCTGCAGTCAAACAAAACTCTGGGGCACGAAAGGATAAACGCACACGTTCCCTAGATTTGCGACTCCGTTGACTAGGCCCATGGCCACGGATCGTTTCGCAGGTGGACGGGGAATTGCATTCGCGACCCAATTCAAGACCAGCCCAGTGCCTATTTGCGTCTCAGAGTCTTGACAGATGTATGCTACGGATCATACGCACCACAGAAGCCGCAGGTCATGAGGAAAAGCGAAAAGTATCTTCCGCCGGTTGACGTAGTCGCTAGGGAAATGACAAGTCCAAGAATTGTGACCCACCACCAACTAGTCATGTGGAAATAGCGTTCTCCCGTCCGATCTATACACCGCAGGATGAGGGGTCGGCTCAAGTTGAGCTATGTGCGTTACTTGCCACAATTCCATGCATTGACGATACAACATATCGAAGTGAACACCCATGGAGGTCTGCAACAGGGTCGATGAGAGGAGGCACCTGGTGAGCATGATGATACTCACGCAGCCAACAACAGAGTATCAGTCGTGTTGTAGCCAAGAGTTTTAGTCAACCTAGGGAACACATTTCGTAAGAAATCACGGAAGATATTTCGACCATTGGTGACTCACGTAGGGAAAAAATTGATAAAGCTCATTCCCAAAACCTGAGCACAACCCATGAGCATGAAAATCCAGACCTTGACGTCGCGAATAGCAAGCTTGAAGCCATCAAAAATTCTGTAGGCAAAAGTGATCATATGTTCATCACAGAAAGTCAACCAATGAGTAAAGACCAAGCAAGCCTCTGGAATGGGACACGCACGTTGCCTCGGAAGAGTTTTTATCTGCCTCTCCCACGTCCTCTGCCAATCTCACCTGCACCAAACGGCGTTCAGCAGGCGACATCCATCGCGTATTATGGGGCTGAAAACGAGAATAGGACAGTCAGTAAAGAACTACTGTCAAGCTTCTTGATGCTCACGAGGTCCGGAAGAAGCCACCTGAGTTAGAAAGACAATTAGTTTCGAAACGCGTCGCCTACTTTGGGAGATAAAACACATACATCGCCAGCACTCCGATGAACATCGTAATGGCACCCTGTACATAAACACAAGCCATCCCATTAGTGGAGCCCACAAAAAACAAGAGAGACAAAGGGCACTTCGATATAGAATAACCTTGGAGAAACTTGGTGAACAACAGCGTCAAGAAGAATTCAACTGCTTACCATCTCCACGCTGCGATGCCAAGTGTTCCTTGCAGGTTTCCCAGAATTCCAGCTGCTATAAACTGGCAACGGGTATAAAATGGGAAGTTGCTTGTACAGAGATCGGACATACACTACCAAATGCGTTGGATATTAATAGGCCGAAGTACAAAATGGCTGAGCGTAGCGCGAGTTCCTACGAATGTAGGTACGTGAGAGAAACGGAGGAAGAGCGTGGTGGAATAATGAGCGTACCTTCTTGGTGTACCATCTCGACAGTAGATACATCGATCCTGGATAAAATGCCGCCTACAATGAATTATTGAGCTATGTGGCAAAAGGAATAAAACAATTCCATACTTCCGGGAGGCCGATGAAGATACGACAAGCCACGATCCCAGCAAAGTTCTTTGTCACCTGCGCACGGATGTCAGTTATAAGGAATGGCCTCGGGGAGAATGTGACTGACTCCGGTCAGTGCGCTCGTTAGACCCCAGGCTATAACGCAAGCTGAAATGTAAAAAGATGGTCTTTACATCGTTCAGTTATCGTCAGTCCGTAATGACTGCACAATTTGCTGACCTTGATATATACCCCAAGATCTAGGTCAACTGTGAGCACGAGGATACAACACAACATCGCTTTTTTGGACGCACCATATTGGAGGGGATCTGCGCCGGGGAGTAAGATGCGTACAAAACGGCAAGGACGGTTGCGTATTCGACACCTATACTGAGAATTGAGTACTGAATTCCAAGTCACGCTGAGGAGGAGGTTATATTACCAGTCAGGCCGAGATCCTTCTCTAAACCTTGGAGTCTGGCAGCAGTGACAGCCACACGCTGGACGCCGAAGGGAGATTTGAGCCTTGAACATCATCGAACCACGAAATGGATCGACTTACGTCGATATAATTCATTAAATAGAGGACGACGACAGTAGGCATCAACCTCATGTCGAGCTTGCGCACGACATGCCTTTCTGCTGCCTTTCTATTCTCTTCTTTGAGCAGGAGAAAATCATCTATCTCTTCTTCCAGTTCTGGTGCTGCGACCACGATTTCCGTGAACGACTCGTCTTTCTTTTCCCCGGGAGACATCCTGCAGCCTGGTGGTTGAAGAGTGGGCAACAGGAGACAGATAGGCGGTCAGGTTAGTCCACTGATAAGCCACTTCTTATGCCTCTTACACGGACATTTCTGGCCCAAGTTTCAACCTAATAATGGAGACCGACCATCGGTTATAGCGACGTTGATTCAAACAAGAACCTGATCTCCGCAACATCCGCGCGATCGATTCTTTGGGCCGCTCGTGACTTCCAGGGGTTTAGTTCAATTCGCCGTGTTGACCCGTCTCCTTCAATGGAAACCTCCAGGCCAGCTCCAAGGGAGTTTCCAACCTCAATGGGTTGCAGTGCGGCAGTGCCTATGGGATCGACGGATCATCGGCACGTACTGGCCCACATTCTTCCAGCTGGCGCAAGGATTTGTCATTTTTAAGGAGGGAATCATCTCGTAGCGGAAAGACAAAGAACTTGAAGGAAGGACGGTGAGCCTAGACATAAATGGACGTAATAAAGTCATCCGGCGGCGACCTTCTAGGCGACCGAACTTTACTTGGGCACAAGCGTTCGAAGACAATCTCTCCATTCAACTCTCTTCATCCGGTTCAAGTCCAACGAATGGTTTGACCAGTCATGAAGTGTGTTTGAGCACTCATTCATGACATCCGAGTCTGCAGATGAAAACAGTCAGTAATTACTAGTACTTACAGTTACCAATCCTCTTGTTGAGTTCTGAATGCGACACACGTAACACGTGATGCGAATTGGTTCGTCAGATGTCAGAGATTAGGTCTCGATTCTGCTGCCACGGTCTACGAGCCTACCGCTTGGCCAGCGATTCGTGCGACGGCGTCGGGGCTACGTCGACTGCAGTAATTTGCTTGGCGCGAATCAAGACGATATTTTGGGGTCAGTATCAGGCTCGGCCACTCTCGCGACGGCCTCAGCTGAGGCGGGGCCTGAAACGGAAACCTCCGAGCCGTTGCACCAGCGATACGGCATGACACACTACTACCACATATGTACATACATGAATTTGTTCCGTCACTGCGAGAACCCATCCAAGAACATCGTACACGTATCCAAGCAGCCTGACGAAGTTAATAAAGGTAACGGAATCCCCTGCGACGGCGGACAGCTTCTTCGAACGAGATACCTTCTAGCCTGGCCGCTTCCTCAACACGCTCCCGTTGGGCTTCCGTGAATATTTGTTCTTCCTGGTCCATCCGTTTGTTTTCACGCACCAACATCTGTCGCATGACTGGGGTACACATGTAAGCGTGCGTTTGACCAAGACAGAAACTGGGTTACCGAGACCCATGGCGCTCGCGAAAGCGAGGGCGCAGAGCGAGATGATCATTGATTGATGGTATTTTGGGCCCCAGCTGGCTTTCCATATGTATGATCCCATTCTAAGAGTGTCCGGTTAGCTTCTTCCTGCCCCTCAGGCGACGAATGGACACACGTACAGGTTTCCGAGATTTCCTACTCCGTTGACCAGACCGATCGCCACAGATCTCTTTGCGGGTGGACGTGGGATCGAGTTCGAGACCCAATTCAGAACCAAACTACTACCTAGTTATGTTTTCAGAACCTCAACGTGTATGTGTTGTATATCATACGCACCACAGAAACCGCAGGTCAGGAGGAAAAGTGCAAAGTATCTTCCGCCAGTGGATGTGACTGCTAAACAAATGATGTACCCAACAATGGCAACCCACCACCAGGTCACGAGATGAAAATAACGCTCTCCAGTCCGATCTATACGTCTTGACGTGAACAGTGGACGTATACCTGCTGTAGATGCTACTCACCACAATTCCATGCGTTGATAAGACAACATATCGAAGTGAATACCCACGGAGATCTGTAGCAGAATCAATAAGAAGAACCAAACGGACATAGTTATACTCGCGCTGCCAATAGGAGGGTATCGGTGGTGTCGTAACCAAGTGTTGCAGTCAACCTGGGAAGCAGACTCCGTGGGACCATGACAGTACATTTCAGTCGCTGGAAGCTCACGTAGGGAAGAAATTGAGGAAACTCATCCCCAGGAGCTGAGCACAGTCCATGACCATGAAAATCCAAACTTTCTTGTCACGGATAGCAAGTTTGAAGCCTCCAACAAATCTGTTGGAGTGAGTCGATTGTGATAGATTTATGCATCAAGAAGAGATCCAGTAATGAGCAAAGACGTCAGCTTCTAGAACCGAACTCATACGTTGCCTCGGCAGAGTTCTGATCAGCCTCTCCCACATCTTCCGCCAACTTCGCTTGTACAAAACGGCGTTCAGGAGGAGACATCCATCGTGTATTATGAGGCTGACAACACAAACAAGTCGGTCAATAGAGAAATGCCGTTGAGCTTCTTGATACTCACAAGGTCCGGGAGAAGCCACCTGAGGTAGGAAGGTAGTCAAGTTTCGAAACATGTTGCCCGCCTTTGGAAGATGAAACACGTACGTAGCCATCAATCCGACGAATATCGTGATCGCACCCTATGTATACGCACGTACCACATCAGTAGAGCCCCCAAAGTTGGGAGAATCACTGGACCTCGATATAAAATAGCCTTGGAGGTCCATGGATGAGCTAGTGCATCATGAGAAAAAAAACAGGCCGCTTACCACCTCCATGCAGTGATGTCGAGTTTTCCTTGCAAGTTCGCCAGAATTCCAGCTGCCATTAACTTGATAACGAGATACAAACATGGCTAGCACATGAAGGGATTGGACTTACGCTACCGAATGCGTTGGATATTAACAGGCCAACATATAAAAT
>JBBPMO010000978.1:0-13811 GCA_038090315.1 Xanthoconium stramineum
ATATGGCTGCCATTTCACCAAATGTTATCCAAATCCTTCGAACCTTGAACTCATAGAGAGCCAAGAGTAAGTACTTTATTTTGTACACTTATAGATAGGGCGAGGGTTAGGGGTTATTGGGGACCATCGCGTTTAGTGAAAAACATGCAAACATTGGGACAGTTTTTTGAGCCACTGTAGCTAAGGAGCACAATACAGGAGCAGGGGTCTTATATACTGTACAGTGGGGCGCACGGACCAAGAAGAAACGGGAAGAGAATATCGTAAAAGGAAAAGGAGAAATCATATGAGAGGGTATTGACCAATGACCATAGGAGAGATAGGTGAAAGGGGAAACGGGATGAGGAACCGGTGCTGTGTAGCGAATGCGGAGCAGCTGCGGAATCTAAAGTGGAAAGCATACAGGATAGAAATGGAAACCAGTGGACCGAAGGACTGGTGGAGGAGTGAGACAGATTGGAGACAAGAAAGGTGAAACAGAGAAGCGCATCTATAACAGGAACGAGGCGTTGGGGACGAATCCGGAAAGGTTCTAGTATCGGTCCAGTGAGGCGAGGAATTCATCAATGGAGAGATATGGTTGAGAGTTGGGAGAAAGGAAAATGTAGGGGATATCGTGGAGGCTGATGAATTCCATAACAAACGATGTTGTCTGCTGGGGAAGCAATTTGAAGCCGATGTGGAGACCCATGTCTCCCTGGCCTTGTATCCGCATATCCCACACCATCCTATCATCATTCCACTTTCCTCTTCCCTTCGCAGACCATCCTGATCAATCTGCTATTCAATCTGTGTATCCGCTTATCCGGAAGCTTTAATCCACCGGTCGGATTGTCTAGGAAGCTTCGTCCTGTCCTTGTCCTTTGTCCTTGTCATTTAGGATTCGCTGGTGAGTCAATCTCTACCCTTCTAAGCTAAGTAGCATAGTTGTTACAATAGTAACTATGGACTTGTTTCGTATCCTATCAGTCTCGGGTATGCCCGGACTATAAAAGATTGTACCCGACATTTGTAATGTCAGTTTTACCCCTTGGTTCACTCACCCCATCACATTCGATCCTAAGTTGCCGCCGCTGTTCTCTCCGTCTTTCTCTCATTCTTACGACCTTTCGCTATATCCTCACTACCCTCACCATCGAGGAAGTGTTAGGATCATCTGTTTACCGTCCGCATCCGCATCCGCCGCATCCTAGAGTCACTTGGACTCTTCAACGAACCTTTCTGAAGGGCCTTCATTGCCTAAGCATTCTCCTCCTCTCTATCCTCTCTTCTTGAATCCCTAGGGTCGAACATTTCGTACCCTTCTAACCCCTTGCTACTGACTACCTTGGATCCCCCTATCACCCAGGACTCAGGAGCTACTTTACACCGCCTCGCTCATATAGTCAGCAAGAGCGTTGACTTGCGATGGATCAAGATCGAAAGACTCAAGGGCGTTGGTGGCTTGCTTGACATAGTTGTTGTTGTTGTTGACTGACGACTGTGACTGCAAAAGTCCTAGTGACGCAAGGGTGACAGGTTTGAGGGCAGCAGGGTCAATGTTGTCGAGGAATGAATTTAGCTGCCGTAACATGGTATCCTTCTTAGCTTGTGTTTGCATGGCGACAGACGATGGGTGGGACCGTTTCTTCAGACCCTCTGATACAATATTTGAGCTGGGAGTGCTTGCTGTTTTTTGTTTCTGGCTAACACTTGTCATTGTGGTTGACGCCATTGAAACGGTAGATTGGGGTGGACGGGAGAGGTAGGCAGATGGCATGCTAGCAGAGGTTGTGTTGGGGTTGGCGAAACCAGTACTAGGTGGTGGAATGGGTGGGACTGCAGCAGGGGCTGTGGCAGTGGAATCGTCAATGGCCATCGCTTCATTGGCAAGAATCTTTGATGGCCTGGCCACCATCGCAGCACTGGTAGTATCCTTCTGACAACACTTGCGCTGGGGGTTGAGGACATGTGACTGCTTGGGAGACAAGGACATGAGGGGTGACAGGTCATTCCAATACGGCCATGGATTATCCTTGTACTTTGCTGCACCTGGATGTGACTGAAAAAAACATCAAAAAAGAGTAAAAAGAAATCTGTGCGCACATAACCTTGCAATATGAAGCCCACACTTGCTTGGTTGCTTCATCGACCATGGCCCCTTTGTTGTCAGAGTAGGCAAAGCCAGACGCAGGCCCCTTCAACTGGGCGATCACATTATACTCAGACTTGAGCTTTGGTCGAAATTGAGTCAGTCTTTGTGAGTGCCATCCAGGATGCCAGAAGTACGTACATTTTTCCACTTCACACAACAGGACTTGCCCATCTTTGGCACTTTCTGATTGCAAAACTTTTGATTCAGTTCTGCTGCCATTTTGTTGTACGTTTCGTCCTTGAATCCATTGTCACCTGCTGATCCATGATGGAGCATGAGGAGGTTGACAAGTTCGTTGATTTTGTCGGTGGTCCATGTAGTTCGGGGGGTAGAACGATGGCTTGATGTGGCTTTTCCTTTGCCACCGGGCTGCTGGGCTGCTGGATCGACAATGCCTGTTGTAGAATGGCGGGATCGAGTTGACCTCCCCGAGGAAGACGAAGACAAGTGGCTTCCTGTACGAGCCATGATGCAGTAGAGAAGTATTAGGGAGCATTGAGTATGTTGCACTGACATTCTCAGTCGATCTCAGTGCCACCGGCCAGTGAATCCTGGAGGTACATCATGTGACTAGCTAAATAGGGAAATTAGTACAGAGCTTAGTCAAGCTAACAGCTAGCCAAAGTCGCTGTTGTGCTAAGTGGACAAGACCTAAGGGAAATAAGAGAAATAAGCGTCTGTATGTGATCAGACGAGAATTCACAGAGGCAGGAAATTTTTTGGTACTGGTGTGAGCAGTGTACACATCTTTGTAGATGGTATCTTTGGCAAATAAATGCTGAGCAATCTTGGCATGGACAGCTTTCTTGGAGTTCCCTGACATCCTGCTCCCAGTCAAAGCACCTTCATCAGTGGTCTTATTGTAGAAGAGGACAGCCTGATCTGCAGGGTGCTCGAGAAGCCATGATATCAAGGAGTCAGTGAGATAGGGGTATTTCTCCCACTTTGCAGAATCGGAGATAGTCGATGTTGGTTCTTGTCCTTGTGCTGGAGCATGGTGAGTGCTGGATGGTTGGGCCTGGGTGGATATAGTCGGCTGAGATGCCCTTGATTGCCCCCCTCTACCTCTATGTCTGGTAGTTGCTGCTGGTGTTGCTCTCCCTTTCCCCTTTGTGTTTCCTTGGGATGGATTTGTTGACGCCATGGAATGTTCTTGCAGGGCTTGCAATCGAGTGGAGTGTTGGGGACGACGTTGTAGAGCCCAGTCTCTCCCTGGCCTTGCAGATGCACATACCATGCCATTCCACCATCCTCCTACCTCCTTCCTTCTCTTATAGCAAATCCTATCCTATCTGCCGCTGTATCCGTGCATCCGCACACCTGGAAGCTATCATCTGTACTTTGGATTGGCTCGGAAGCTTCGTCCTGTCCTAGATCCTCGTCCTTGTCATCCTGGATTTGTTGGTAAGTCATCCTTTAGTCTTCTAAGTCATGTAACATCGTCTCTCCTATCTTCTTCCTACCTACACTCTATGTTGCTCTCTACTTATGCTCATATGGACTCATAACTACGGATCCTTGTCATTCTCTGACAGTCTCGGGTGTGCCTGGACTATAAAAGAATGTATCCCACACTTGTAATAGCACTTTTGGTTCACTCCCACTCTATTGCTTTTGATCCTAAGTCGCCGCCACCGTTCTCTCTGACCTTCTCTGATTCTTACGACCTTCCGCTATATCCTCACTATCCTCACCATCAAGGAAAGTGTTTGGATCATCTGTGTACCATCCGCATCCGTCCGTATCTGCATCCACCGCATCCTAGAGTCACTCGGGCTCTTCTATGAACCTTTCTGAAGGGCCTTCATTGCCTAAGCATTCTCCTCCTCTCTATCCTCTCTTCTTGAATCCTTAGGGTCAAACATTTCGTACCCTTCTAACCCCTTGCTACTGACCACCTTGGATCCCCCTATCCCCCAGGACTCAGGAGCTACTTTACAATGTCTAGTAGCAGGCATGCTTTTCAAGCTCTGATTCAATCTGCCATCCTAGCTGGAACTATGCGCCAAATATTTTGCACTTTGGAGAAACTTTGAAAGCCACTACTGATGAAAGCATGGACACATATAAGAAGATGAAATGAGTCAAAGACAAGTAGTAAGCAGGCTGGTGAGAAGGCTGATGACTCCTAATGGTACACATAAGAAGATAAGGCAAAGATAGATTAGTAAAGGAAAGGAAAAGAGAAACTGGGTAACTGTTGATCATAACACAGTCAGCTTACATTTTCTCTTTTCTTTGTCTGAGTTGGTAAGAACAGTGGTGGAAACATTAGGGCCATCAGGCCCATCTGGTACATTTGGCATGTCAGATCCATTGGGGGTGTTGGAGTTATGATGAGTTTATTTGGTAGAACTGGACTTGATACTGTATGAATAGCTGGAAAAATAAAATCTGAGGTGCCTCTAAGATGGAACATCAACCAATGTGCCACTGCACAATGAACATTGACATTCCTAATGTTGTGACACTTTCTTGCACAATTTATATCTGCATGCCTGTTACAATCAGTTGCCTGGACAGTTCTACCTTTTTGATATGCATGTCTCACTGTCTTTTTTTCCTGTTAGGACTTACCTCATTTATGGAGGACTGATATACCTTCTCCTTAGGTCTCCATTCTTTTACTCTTACACCTGTTCCTTTAGGCAACCTGACCCCTGGTTACTCTTTGCTTCCTAAGTGGAGTGGGACTCCTCTTTTGAACATCATCTTGACTTCCACAGACAGCTTATCTTCTATAAATAGTTCTCTCATACTATCTATGTGTCCCCCTTAGTCATCAGTTCTATGACCTTTTGTCACATTCCATGATGACATGTCCCATAGTACTTATATCTTGCTACCCATGTACTATCTTCCTTACACTTATTCTATGCAATACAAGGTGTCTTGTGGCATCCAAGTCTCCCCTTGTCCTAAGACCTCATTCTCTTTCAATCTGAACCCTTGCCTTTGAGGATGTTGTGTCTCTTCATGAGCATCTCCCTCAAAGTTGAACCTGTTTGCATAACAACACCCATTGGTCAATCTTGTGGTTATGATTTCCTGGTAAAGTGATGTCAGATATGGTCAGTAAACAAAGCTTTGAATCTTCAATGACAAGTCATGAGGTTCTATATAGTATTACAAAATACTTTTCCATGGGTCCTTTGGCAGAAAGTGGACTGTTTCTGGCTGTGAAGACCCTCCCCAACTTTGTGGGAGTTGGGAGTGACATGAAGAAATGTAAAAATGGCCAAGATTGCTTATCTTTCCTCCCATCTCTATCTGCCTTGCCTGGTGTTGCACAAGCAACCTTGACATCCCCTATCTGCTCTAATAACACTATACTTTCAGTAAGTTCATTTTTTTTGGCTGATTTGAATCTGTACCTATACTTATGTTGTCCATTCAGTTTAAGATTGCTCTCTTTGCATGAATACTCCACACATTTGCAAGTCAAACCTCCACCTTAGCCCTGTTTGCTTTACCTAATTTGGTTTTGTATGGTATAAAACAATCTAGCTATTTTATACAATTCCCCATATCTTCCAATCAACTATCTATCCATTTGGATCAAATCTGTGGTCTGATTATATATGCTTACCTCTTCATCTCATTTTATTTTATATAGGATATTGCTTTATATAATACCACTCATATCTTGGGAACCCATTGAATTACCTCTTGATGCCACTTCAGAGATGTGCAAGGATGATGGAGTTATTTGTATATATCAAGTGGTGGTAAACTTTGAAAGAAAAGCCATTGCCCGGGGCAATAAAAAATATAAATTGTCTGCCAGAGTGCTTGAACACTTGCTTTATAAAGTACTTTAGCATGCAATTGTTGCTGATATCTTGCAATGCATGAAGGACCAGAAGAGGCTGGCAGATAGTGGTAAACCATATTCTGTTTACTCAATTGGCCTATATATGTTGTATGTTTTTTCTCTACTCTTTGGCTGATTTTATCTGCAATCAAAAAAACAATATCATATCCTACCACTTTACTCTCTTTCAGCTGGAAGTCTATAGATCTCAAAGAATCTATCAAGTCTAAAGCTTAAGAATTTAGTAGACTTAGTCAAAAGATAAGAAATGATATGAGCTTAAATTTAACATTTGCCTTCTTCTAGTGCTGTAATTTCTCACTAGGCATTGAAATGATCAATATCAATGTATTTCTACTGGTAGAATTGATATGAACTCAGTAATGGACCATGTGAAGTTAATGCAGCTTATTGAATGGAAGGTATTGTCCATAACAAGACTCAGTGTCCACTTGATAGTAGGACAAGGATTAAAAGAGATCTGAAGGATTGAAGGTGAGACTAGAACATAAGTATATTGCATAGGTCTAGCTTAGATTACCCATATTGCTGCTGGACATTCTGTGGAAAAACATGCAGACCATATTGCAAGAATTATAGAATATTAATCAAAGCAACTTGTCTTTGTTGATGAGAGCTCTGTTTATCATTGCATAGCATATTGTGATTATGCCTGGTCAATCCAAGGTACCAAGGTACAATGCAAAGCATTCTTCATCCATGGTCAACAGTGTGTTCTTACTCACATAATCTATCCTTGTTAGTTATCACTAATAATCAACAGTTTCTCTGTTTTTCCAGTTCTTTTCTGTTATTTGAGTCGACAGACTTATGTTGAGGTTAGGATACTTACTCTGAGGGAGGTACTCACAAAGAGACACTGTGTCCTCAAAGTAAGGCAGAGATTTAGAACAAGAGACAAGGGGACTAGGTCACAACTTAGATGAGTTGCAGATTCATAAGACTGATGCTGTGATTGCGTAGAACAAGAATGAAGAGAGAGGAATACAGGCTGAGCGGGTATTTAAGGACTATGGATTACCTAAGTAGAAGGTCGTAGAACTTGGTGGAATATTGGGGAAATGTGACTACTGTGAGAGAGATAATCAAGGGGAGAGACAGTCCTGTGGTAAGATAAGGAGCTAGAGAGGAATGATAAAGGAGGAAGAGTACGACAGGAAGACGAGTAAGTAGTGGTCGGTCTCCTCATGTGAAGGAGCAAAGCGGAAGTAAGGATATCATACTATGGAGACAAGGAAGAATATATGAGAAAGGAAGAAAATTGTAACATTTTCCTCAAAGGTATTTTGCATTGTGACATTGTCAAAGGGTTTTTTATATGGAATTGTTCAAGCATTTTATTGAAGGCTTACTTGATCACATGCAACCTTTTCCAGTCCCAAACTTGGTAATTGACAAACTCACAAGTATCAAGAGATTCATGAACTGATTCATGAACTGTGCATGCTATTTTTTATTTTGTTGTTACTATATTTTATCTAATGTGCAGGGAAATGCATTGTGAAAATTTGCAACCCTACTTGCCTAATTACAATCTGACTGAACTTACATTCTCTATTATGAAATATCATCTTCATTGTAATGGTGCTTATGTGTGATTAGCTATAATGGAACTCTCAGATGAGGAAATATATTTGACACTCCTTTCCACCTTGTACTCCATTACTCCCCAAATGTATGGGGCTGGTTTGCACACTGTGGCTGTGTGTAAATAGTCCATATTGTTTTTTTAAATGAGTACTTTGTTGTTTAATATTGCATAATCAGTAGCAAGACATAAGGCTTTTACCAAACACTAGTAAGCTGATATGTGCTACTTTTTTCTCTTGAGCTTGAACCACTAGGGCACCATCATGGCATCAAGCTTCAAGAAGTGTAAAAAAACATGCTATCACTACTGGTATGCAAAGCACCACTGAGACAGCTGAAGTGTTGCCTACACACAGTCCCACACCCCATTGCCCACTCATTCTTAGACTACCTTAAATTTACCACCTTTGGAAAGCATTTTTACAACAAAGGTTTTTGATATCTGTTACAGCTTTCCCCTTTTGTGCTAAATCTTGAGGAGCTTGCAGCATTAATAAGGACATCCAAGGGAAATGCAGCATTTGTCAGGCATTATGCAAAGCAGAACTTGGAAGCATTATTATCTAGATGATCTCACTGTGCCTGTACTTATTTTCACTTGTAATGAATCCATTGCATGTTGATTTTCATGATTCCGAGTGAATGAATTCTCCTAGATGTTTATTCTGGCAGCATGGAATTCCAAAAAATCAAAACATCATACTTTTGACACTAGAGCTCATGGGATGTACTCTACAAGCTATTCCAAGTCAAATGCTAATGTTCTTTTTAAATTCTGTTGAGTGGTTGCCTACAATCATCAACCAAAGTTGAAGGCAAAATTTGGGGCCAGAAATTCTCACATGGCCAACCTTTCTGAAAAAGACAATAGATAGACAATTGTAGAATATTCAGTGATGCACTTATCCTTGATCAACTCCAACATTGCTGTCTTTGCATTTCACAACTTTGGGACTGTTTCTGCATTATCTCCAGTCTATGTATATACAACATATTTAAATGGTCTGCCTTGCCCAATTCAGTCTCAATGCTTCCAAATGGTCTGGTAGATCCTTCTGGGGCTTCTGACACTTGTAGGATTTGGTTTGAGCTTTTGTCAACAACATGATGGATTCAGTTGTCAAAAGAACATTTGGCATGCTTGGGAGGTGGGATGGATGATCCAGGTACATTTGTTTTTATGTGCCAGTGCTGCTCATACTAACTCACTTCTTCTTCAGCTAGCAGTTGCATTTCAAGTCACAGTGTGTGCCACTCATTGTGCCATCTATTTTGCCACCATTCCCATTGTATCCATCACTGTCATAATTGTTTTGGCATTTTCAATCACACTCAATGTGTTCAAACTTGACCTAATCACTCAGCTGACCTCCTTGTTATGCAAGTTGACAGACTTACGTCGAGGTCAATGATACTTACTCTGAGGGAGGTACTCACGAAGAGACACTGCATCCTCAAAGTAAGGCTAGGGTTATGAACAAGAGACGAGGGGACAAGGTCACAATCAGACGGATTGTGGATTCGTAAGATTGACACTGTGATTGTGTAGAACAAGAATGGAGAGATGAGTACAGGCTGAGTGGGTATTTAAGTACTATGGATTACCTAAGTGGAAGGTCATAGAATGATGTGGAAGGTAGGGGAAACATAGTTACCATGAGAGAGGTAACTAAGGAGTGAGACAGTCCTGTGGAACAAGGCGATACTAAAGAGGAACAATAAAGGGGACGGAACGAGATGGAAAGGCAAGTAGGTAAAAGTTGGTCTCCTTGTATAGAGGAGCAAAGCAGAAATAAGGATGGCATACTATAGAGACAAGGAAGAATACGTGAGATAGGAAAGAAATTGTAACATTACCCCCTTCATACACTCAAGCCCCAGGCTCGATATGCCTGAGTTTCTCAGTCATTGTCCACAAGGGTATTGAGGTTGTTGTTGTCAGAATAGGTTCCATTGTAAGTGCGTCAAGTATGTGGTTGGGCAAAGGGATTGACTGGACAGTTATCAACCACATGTCCTGGGGTGTTACATCTTCCACAGATCCAAAGATTGCAGATGTCATCAGAGTGTCCCCATCGGCGACAGAGATCACATTGGGTCGCCAGACAATGATGTGCAGCATGTCCCAGCACCAATTTCCCACAGGTAGGGCAGACATGCATGGGGCAGAAGAGCCCGTGATGGCCGAGATCCGAGCAAACGTAGCAATGGGTGGAGGGAGAGCATGAGTGCGAGTGTTGGACAAGAACCTGAGAGGATGAGGAGGTGATCCACTGCCCCTTGGCGATTTGGATACAGATGACATCATTGTCAATTGCTTCGTTGGCTACTGGGGTGGGAGCAGGTGAGGCAGGACGTGAGGAAATTCGAAGGGCCAAGGGAATGGCGGGGGGGAGTGATGGATCCCCATTTGTCCACAGTAATGCTGCTGTTCTGCTCGGGTGAGGGAGAGGTAGACTTGATGGAAGGCTGGGTAGAGGACTCCACTTGGGAGTTCCTCCAAGAAGCGGTAGAAGGAATGGGAGTGGAGCAATTCGAGGATGTATCTGGGTAGGAGGGAGAGGGTGGTGCGAAGCGGGAGTCCAAAGATGTCAGGTAGGTCGTTTGGGCAGGCTCAGAAGTGCTGGATCTGGGTGAGGGCAACGTGGTGAAGGAGTTGGACAAGGAGTTGACAAGGGAGGTTGGCTTGGTAGCTGGGGAGTCCTTCAACGGTGATGAGAATGGCAGGGGGGCAATGATGAGGGTGTATAAAGCAAAGATCCTAGACATCGGGAGGAGGGAGAACCAGATTGGTTGAGTGTTGGACGGGGGCGTGTGGGAAGGTTCATAAGTCAGAGTGGTTGGGAGATATGGCATGTGTATGGAGGGGGGTTGGCACGAAGGTGAAAGTAGCATAAAATACAAGCAGTAACTAATAGAGCAGCAAGATAGAGAGACAAAGAGATAATGACCGGGATGGTAGGATTCGGGAAGGAAGTGTAGGGGACAGGAGCAGCCACAGGCATGCACAGGGGGGTACTCACGAAGAGATGCCTCGTCCTGCAATCCTAGTAGTGGATGGGGCAGCTGGGCTCCTTGCAGAAGCAGGAGTGGGTTTTAGCGTGGTCGAGGTCAAGGTTGTGAAGACGGAGGTATCTGAGTTGGTAGACTGTGAGGCCCAGCTTCCAGGGGATGTCGGTCCAGTGGATAGGAAAGGCATTGTCGTGTTCTGGAGTGAAGGGCATGGCGAGGTTGTTAAGTAGTTGAGTGAGTGGGCTCATTTATAGTCACCGAGTATCTCAGGCACGTGTTGGAGGTTCGACTCAGGTTCCCAAGTATTTTCCAATGATGGATACCCTTTCCATGTGGTCAGGTACTTCCGACGTCCCGAGGTGCCACGGTGTGAGATAATTCGTTCAACTTCATATTCTTCTTCGGTACCCATTAGGTCAGGTGGTGGTTTCAAGAAGCTCGGACCATGTGCTTCGGTTTCCTTGTAGGAAGAAAGAAGGGAGGCATGGAAGACATCGTGTATTTTCCAGGTGGATGGTAGGTGGAGATGGTAGGTGAGGGGGGAAAGCACTTGAGATATTTCAAAGGGTCCCTGTTGTTTGGGAGTGAGCTTCCTGGAGGGATAGTTGAGACGGAGGTTTGTTGCCTCCAACCACACCTTATCTCCAACTTTCCAAGGGGAGAAGTTCCGGGTGTTTCGTTCTTTCATGATTCGACGGGCAGTTTCATGTGTGGCCAAGGCTTCTTTTCGGGCTTCTTCTAGGACTGTTAAATGGTTTTCCAGGGCAGGAAGGAAGGTTTTTCCCAGGGGTGGATACGCTCTGGGCTCGTATCTGTGTAATAAGGAGAAGGGTGAAACTTTAGTGGAGCTATGAGGGACGGAGTTATGATGAAACTCAGCAGTGGGAAGGAGGTCCATCCATTTCCGAGGGTTGTTGGTGCAAAAGATGCGAAGATATGTTTCAACCTCTTGATTGGTTCGTTCTGTCTGTCCATCCATTTGAGGGTGATATGCGGTGGAGAGTTTGACATCATAGTGGAGGAGTTGTGCTAGTTCTCTGGCAAAGGCAGATGCGAACTGTGGGCCTCTGTCGGATATCAGAGAGTCATGGAGGCCAAAATGTTTGAATACATGATGGAGAAAATGTTTGGCCACTCCAGCCGCATCTATGGTTTTTGAACAGGGAATGAGAATTACCCCCTTCATAAGGCCATGGTTGACCATGACCATCAATGAATCATGTCCGTTCGAAGGAGGGAGGGAGGTGACAAGGTCAACAGATAGTTGTTTGAAAGGCAGAGCGGAGGACAAGGGAATGGGGGTGAGTGGAGGACGAGTTGGGTGATGGTTAACTTTGTTTTGTTGACATATGGCACATCCAGATATGAAGGCATTGACAAAGGAGGAGAGGCCTGGCCACCAGAAGTCCCTTTTGAGTAGGGCTTTGGTTCAAAAGTGTCCCACATGTCCTGTGGTGGGGGAATCATGTATGGACCAGACAATGGCCTGCCATTCATGTGGGGGAATATACATACAGCCTTTGAAGTATAGGTGGCCATTGGTCATATGCCAGTCATCCATAGATGAGTGAGGGAACAGGGGGGACCCCACTTTCAAGCCTTCCAAAGCTCGAAGTATGAGAGGGTCAGATTCGGTGGAGGACTGAATTTTCCCGGCAAGGGCAAGGTCTAGTGCTTGGATGACGACGGGTTCCAGGCATATGGATGCTTCCTGGTTGTCTTGGGTGGTGTCTACATGGTCACATCTGGATAATGTGTCCGCTGGGGCCATTTTGGTTCCAGGAGTGACTTGCCATTGTATGTCGAAGTCCTGTAGGAATAGTGACCATCTAGCCTGTCGTCTGGATAATTTTCGGGGGTCTTTGATGTAGGAGAGGTTCTTGTGGTCGGTGATAATGGTGATGGGATGCACAGTTCCTTGTAAATATTGGCACCATTCCTCCAATGCTAAGATGACTGTGAGGAGTTCACGGTCATAGATGTCATAGTTGCGCTGGGCGGAGGAGAAGGTGCAGGAGAAATAAGCGCATGGATGAAGGTCAGAGTTTTCATCAGCCTGCATGAGTACTGCTCCTGCGGCTAGCAAGGAGGCGTCGGTCATGATGGAGAAGGGGCGGGTTATGTCAGGGATTTGTAGGACAGGGGCAGATGAGAAGATGTGTTTAAGGTGCTCGAATGCCCGTTGTTGGAGTTGGGTCCACACCCAGGGTTCCCCTTTGCGAGTGAGCAGGTTGAGGGGGGCGACAATGTTAGAGAAGTCCAGGATGAACTTCCTGTAAAAGTTTGCAAATCTGGTGAACGACTGAATTCCTTTGACCGAGGTGGGGGGTTTCCATTTCTCTATGGCTTCCAGCTTCTTCCCATCCATCTTGATTTCTCCTTGACCGATGATCATGCCTAAGAATTCCATGCGAGGGGTGTCGAATACACATTTAGGCAGTTTGAGTGACAGTCCATGTTCTCTGAGTCATTGGAGCACCCATTGGGTGCGCTCATGATGGAGAGCTACATCATCCTTGGTGTGAATTCCCATGTCATCCATGTAGATCTTAAGCCACTTCTCTGGAAGCATATCTGTGAAGATATGGTTCATGAAAGCTTGGAAGGTGGGGGGAGCATTGCAGAACTCAGAGAACATGACAGTGGGTTCAAAGAGTCCCATGGGGGTGATGAAAGTGGCCTTCCATTGATCTTCCTCTCGGATGCGAATGTTGTTATATCTCCAACGAATGTTGAATTTGGTGAACAGGGTGGATTCTTTCATGTCATCGATGAGTTCGGGGATCAGAGGGAGAGGATAGGCATTCCGGATGGTGTGGGAGTTCAGGTAGCGGTAGTCTTGACAGGGACGTAGGGTTCCATCCTTCTTGGGAACGAAGAAGAAAGGAGAGGCTTGGGGGGATTTCGAGGATACAATCCGTCCTGTTTTAAGGTGTTCTTTGACGAAGAATTTGCACGTTTCCATCTCTGTTGGGTTGAGAGAATAGACTTTGGCAATCTTGGGGGTGAAGTCAGGGTGAAGGTCGATGGTGTGGTCATAGGGGCGATGGGGAGGAAGTTGGTCATGGGTTTTTTCTGAGAAAACATCTGCAAAGTCTTCACACCATTCGGGTACAATGGGGTCAACTGATGGGGTGGCTTGGGCGATCTGGGTGGAGATGGTGGTTTTGTTGATCTGTTCTCCATTCAACCAGGCTTGTTGTTTGTCTAGTCTGTGGGAGATCTTTCAGTTGGCATCTA
>JBBPMO010000979.1:0-13809 GCA_038090315.1 Xanthoconium stramineum
TTTTTATATTTATTATTTAAGCGGAGCCTGAATTCTTGCTGTAGCACTAGATTTTTTAGTACCACAAAATCATGGTTTTTGACAAATTGTGTGCTACCGGACAGGGCCTAAATTCCACTCCCCTCTGATCCTCTGCTAGAGTCTTTGACTCTCCTCTGAACACTACTCGACTTTGTTGCTGCACAACATTAAGTCTTACCTCCAAGTTATCTCTGCATTCTGAAATCCAGAACAAAGACTTGACAAGGGTGCAGTGCTCCTCTCCAAGTCACTGAAGCCAAGTCCCATCTGACACTAATTTCCAGACATTCTGAAGATAGTTCTGGAGTTGACCTGGTCTTGACACAATGGCAAGTTCCTGGTTTGGATGCCAAAGGCAACCTTCCAGGGTGGAGAATGGAGCTAATTGACAAATAAGTCTTTAATATCCCTGTAATTTATCTCAATAATAAAGTCACCCAAATCTATGTATCAGCATAGCAAAATGAGCTGCCAAGGAGTTCTGTTACAATTTTCTTTCTTTCTCATGTATTCTTCCTTATCTCAGTAGTCCGACGTCCTCACTTCCGCTTTGCTCCTTCTTACAAGGAGATCAATCACTACTTACTTGCCTTCCCATTGTACTCCTCCTCTTTCCTTGTTCCGCTTTAGTCTCGCCTTGTTCTACAGGACTGTCTCACTCCTTGGTTACCTCTCTCACAGTAACCATGCTTCCCCTATCTTCCACCTAGTTCTATGACCTTCTCCTTAGGTAATCCATAGTACTTAAATACCCGCTCAGCCTGTAACTGTCTCTTCATTCTTGTTCTACGCAATCACAGTGTTAGTTTAACGAATCCACAACTCATCTAAGTTGTGACCTAGCCCCCTCGTCCCTTGTTCTAACCATTGCCTTACTTTGAGGACACAGCATCTCTTCGTGAGTACCTCCCTCAGAGTAAGTATCCTGACCTTGCCGTTAGGCTATTGACTCACGTAACAAAAGAACAAGAATCTCCTTCTGTCCCTCCTATTCAGGAGTAGGACCACCCCAGCCAATACAAGATTTTCCCCCAGCGCCCCAAGAAAGTTTTCCATGTCCCCAACGATTCAGAAGAAACCAGAACTCCCCAAAACCCCTTGGACTTAGCAGTCACCCCTCGCTCCCAGTCACCCACTAGACCCAGCACCCCAACAGACCCCTCCTCATCCTTGAAAAGAGTTTTAGGACGTCAATACACAGTCAACCCAGCATCACTACCCTTGCCACCTAAGCGTAGTACTCCATTGCTACTCTCTGGTTCCCAGCCCAGTATCCCTGTAACCAATCCACTGCCCCCTGTCACCCCCTTAGTAACCACAGTGTCTTCAGGCGTGCCAACAACTACCCCATCAATCTTTACACCCCCGTCCACAGTTCCCCCATCGCAACCCCCTGCCAACCCTATGTCTACCACCACCAGTACCAGCCCAATCAGGAATGCCCTCCCCGAAGTCTTCTCTGGAGAAACTGAAGACACTATCCGATGGGTAAGCGCCATGGAAGCGTACTGCTGAGTCAATCCCTCCACCTTCACCAATGACGATGTCAAGTCGGTGACCTTGCTCAATAGGATGGGCAAGGAACAAGAAAAATACTTCGCAGACACCTGGTTACGCATCCTTGCAGACAAAAATGTCAAATCAACAGACAAAGACTTCGATCATGTGAAACAGGCATTCGCCAACATATTCTATCCATATCACACAGATGAGATGGCCAGGGATGAACTCGAAGCCCTGAAACAGGTCTCCACTCGAAAGGATGATGGTTTTCAGACATACCTCTCCAAATTCCAATGCCTGGTGGCTCAATCCCAAGCAGGTGACACTCCCGCAATACAAAGACTCTTCGCTGAAGGGTTGGACATCCAAATAGCTACCATGATCTACTCCATGGAAAAAGCTATCGACTTCCACAAGCAAAAAGCTCGCATCATAGCCCTCAAAAATGGAAAGGGCTTACCCCTCTCTTCATTCCCCTCCAACTCACATTCCACCAAAGACCCTGACACCATGGATGTCGATGCTATCTGCTTAAGGAAATTATCTCCAGCTGACTAAGCCTGATGCATGAGAGAGGGACTTTGCTTCAGATGCCGCAAAAAGGGGCACAGCACAAATGAATGTCGATCCACTCAGACACCTGGAAAACCCAAGGGAAATTACTGCCCTCAACAAGTCAGAAACACCGAGACCTCTGAACCCCCTGTGACCACCACAGCTACCATTACTCCCATCACACCCATCAATGCCTACATCCAGAACCTCACCACCAAGGGCAAATCCCCTGAAGACATCCTCCAAACCTTGAAGATCTGCTATGAGGAGGATGGAGAAGATGTAGCCGCAGCTACCACCTTCCCAGACAATGAGGATTTTTGATTCGGGAAG
Organism: Xanthoconium stramineum; assembly: GCA_038090315.1. Lineage (NCBI taxonomy): Eukaryota > Fungi > Basidiomycota > Agaricomycetes > Boletales > Boletaceae > Xanthoconium > Xanthoconium stramineum. The sequence goes on from JBBPMO010000979.1 coordinate 2,413, forward strand.
TCGCCTTGACGTCTTCCCATGATTTATCCCATGTACTAGTAGCCTTGCCAAATGAACGAACTATTCGTCTCCCAATCAAGTTAGCTACTAGAACACAAATTGTCGAAACCACCACCCTCATTGACTGTGGCACCACTAGAAACTTCATTGACATCAGCCTTCTATCAAAGGCAAACTTCCCCCTACAATGCCTCCCCAAACCCATTCGAGCATACAATGTGGATGGAACCGCAAATGTCAAAGGAACCATCAGATGGAAAGCCCACACAGATATCCTCTTCTCCCAATCAAAGGAGAACACTGACCTCATTGTCCTCAGTCTGGGCCAACAAGAAGTGATTTTGGGGATGCCCTGGCTATGCAAGTGGAATCCCAAAATCAACTGGTTGGCAAACACTGTCTCCATACCGAAATCCCCCACCTCTCCACCTCCAGACTACACTCCCCAACAATATCTCCTCTGGTGGCTAGGCTTGGACGCAGACTGAAAGATTTCCCATAGACTAAACAAACAACAAGTGTGGCTGAATGGAGAGCAGATCAACAAGACCACCATTTCCACCCAGATCGCTCAATCCACCCGATCAACTGAACCAGGTATACCTGACTGGTGCAAAGACTTCGAAGATGTCTTCTCAGAAAAGACCCACAACCAACTCCCCCCTCATCGTCCCTACAACCACACCATTGAACTTCGCCCAGACTTCACTTTCAAGATTGCCAAAGTTTATTCCCTCAACCCAGCAGAGATGGAAACGTGCAAATCCTTTGTCAAAGAACATCTCAAAACAGGACGAAAAGCCTCCCCCTTCTTCTATGTGCCGAAGAAGGACGGAACCCTTCATCCATGTCAAGATTACCGCTACCTGAACTCCCACACTGTCCGAAATGCCTATCCACTCCCCCTCATCCCGGAACTCATTGATGATATGAAGGAATCCACCCTGTTTACCAAATTCGACATTCGTTGGGGATACAACAACATTCGCATCCGAGAAAAAGATCAATGGAAAGCCACCTTCATCACCCCCATGGGACTTTTTGAACCCACCGTCATGTTCTTTAGATTCTGCAATGCTCCTCCCACCTTCCAGGCCTTCATGAACCATATCTTCGCAGATATGCTCCCAGAAAAGTGGCTAAAGAGTTATATGGATGACATGGGAATCCACACCAAGGATGATGTAGCTCTCCATCATGAACACACTCAACAAGTACTCCAACGACTTAGGGAACATGGACTATCACTCAAACTATCCAAATGTGTGTTTGACACCCCTCACATGGAATTTCTAGGCATGATCATTGGCCAAGGAGAAATCAAGATGGATGAAAGGAAGCTGGAGGCCATAGAGAAATGGAAACCCCCTACCTCAGTCAAAAGGATCCGGTTGTTCACCAGATTTGCCAACTTTTACAGGAAATTCATCCCAGATTTTTCCAACATTGTCGCCCCCCTCAATCTTCTCACCTGCAAAGGGGAACCCTGGATCTGGACCCAACTCCAACAATGAGCCTTTGAACATCTCAAACACATCTTCTCCTCCACTCCTGTCCTCTGAATCCCCAATGTAACCTGTCCTTTCTCCATCATGACCGATGCCTTCCTGTTAGCTGCTGGAGCAGTACTCATGCAGACAGATGAGAACTCAGATCTGCATCCATGCGCATACTTCTCCCGCACCTTCTCCTCCGCCTAGCACAACTATGACATCTACGACCGGGAACTCCTTGCAGTAATTTTAGCACTGGAAGAATGGCGCCAATATCTCCAGGGAACCACACACCCCATCACCATCATTACCAACCACAAAAACCTCTCATATATCAAGGACCCCCAAAAATTATCCAGACAACAGGCCAGGTGGTCGTTGTTTCTACCAGACTTTGACATACAATGGCAGGTCACCCCCGGGACCAAGATGGCCCTGGCGGATGCACTATCCAGACATGACCACATAGACATCACCCTGGACAATCAAGAGATGGCAATATGCCCAGAACCAGTCATCATCCAAGCACTGGACCTTGCCCTAGCCCGGAAAATTTGGTCCTCCACTGAATCAGACCCACTTGTACTACAGGCTTTAGAAAGTCTGAAAGTTGGATCCCCCTTGTTCCCTCGCTCATCTGTGGATGACTGGCATATGACCAATGGCCACCTATATTGCAAAGGTCGCATGTACATTCTCCCACACGAACAACAAGCTATTGTCAGGTCCATACATGATGCCCCCACCACAGGACATGCAGGACGCTTCTGAACCAAAGCCTTGCTGGAAAGGGACTTTTGGTGGCCAGGCCTTTCCTCTTTTGTCAATGCCTTCATTGCAGGATGCACTGTATGTCAACAAAACAAAGTCAACCATCATCCCACTCATCCTCCATTGGCCCCTATTCCTTCCTCCTCACCCCTGCCATTCAAACAACTCTCTGTCGACCTCGTCACTGACCTCCCCCCCTCCAATGGACATGACTCATTGATGGTCGTGGTCGACCACGGCCTTATGAAGGAGGTAATTCTCATCCCTTGCTCTAAAACCATAGATGCGGCTGGAGTGGCCAAACATTTTGTCCACCATGTATTCAAACGCTTCAGCCTCCATGACTCCCTGATATCCGACAGAGGCCCACAATTCGCATCTGCCTTCGCTAGAGAACTAGCACGACTCCTCCATTATGATGTCAAACTCTCCACTGCATATCATCCTCAAACAGATGGACAAACAGAATGGACCAATCAGGAGATTGAAACATATCTTTGCATCTTCTGTACCAACAACCCTCGGAAATGGACGGATCTCCTTCCCACCACTGAATTTCACCATAACTCTGTCCCACACAGTTCCACTAAAGTTTCACCATTCTCCTTGCTACATGGATATGAACCTAGAGTGTATCCACCCCTGGGAAAGACCTTCCTCCCGACCCTGGAAAACTGCTTGATAACCTTAGAAGAAGCCCGAAAATAAGCCTTGGCAGCACATGAAACTGCCCGCCAAATCATGAGGGAACGAAACACTCGGAACTTTTCCCCTTGGAAAGTTGGAGACAAGGTATGGTTGGAAGCAACCAATCTCCGTCTCAACTACCCCTCTAGGAAACTGGCTCCCAAATGACAGGGCCCCTTTGAAATCTCTCAAGTGCTGTCTCCACTCACTTACCGTCTCCGCCTACCATCCACCTGGAAAATACATGACATCTTCCATGTCACTCTTCTCTCTTCCTACAAAGAAACCAAAGCACATGGCCCGAACTTCTCGAAACCACTGCCTGACCTGATAGGTACTGAAGAAGAGTATGAGGTGGAACAAATTGTCTCACACCGTGGCACTGCAGGATGTCGCAGGTACCTAACCACATGGAAAGGATACTCCTCATCGGAAAACACCTGGGAACCTGAATCTAACCTCCAACACACACCGGAAATACTCAGAGCTTATAAGCGGACCCACCAGCTCAGCTACTTAACCACGATGCCATGCCCTTCACCCCAGAACACAATAACACCCTCCCCATCCACTGGGCAGACATCTCTTGGAAACTGGGCCTCACTAAATACCAACTCAAGTATCTCAGGCTTCGACATCTTGACCTTGACCACGCCAAAACTCACTCTTGCTTTTGCAAGGAGTCTAGCTGCCCCTCCACTACTAGGATTGCAGGACGAGGCATCTCTTCATGAGTACCCCCCTGCACATGCCCATGGCCAGCCCTGTCTCCTACTCCATTTCTCCCAACCCGACTACTCCTGTCATTGCCTCTCTTGCTATCTATCTCGCTGCTCTATTCATCGCTGCTTGTATTCTTCACTACCTTTGTCAACATTCCAACCCCCCTCCGTACGAATGCCATACCTTCCGACCACCTCTACTTACGAACCTTCCCACATGCCCCCGTCTGACTCTCAACCGGTCCAGTGCTTTCTACTCCCTATGTCTAGAATCCACGTCTTATACACCCTTGTCATTGCCTCCCCTGCCATCCTCATTGCCATCGAAGGACTTCCCAGTTATTAAACTGACCTTGCCTGTCAACTCCTTGTCCAACTTCTCCATCACGTCGCCCTTGCTCAAATCCAGCACTTCCAAGCCTGCCCAAGCGACCTACCTGACATTTTTGGACTCCCACTTCACACCACCCTCTCCCTCTTGCCTGGACCCATCCTCGAACTGCTCCACACCCATTCCTTCCACCACTACCTGGAGGAGCTCCCAAGCGAGGTCCTTTACCCAGCCTTCCAACAAGTCTACCTCTTCCTCACCAGAGCAGAGCAGCAACACTACCACAGACAAACAGGAACCACTCACTCCCCTGCCACCCTTCCCTTGGCCCTTCGAATTTCCTCATGTCCTGCCTCACCTGCTCCCTCCTCAGTGATTGACGACAATGTCATCTGCATCCAAATCGCTGAAGGACAATGGATCACCTCCTCAGCATCTCGAGTCCTCGTCCCACATTCTCGCTCCACCTCCCCCACCACCCAATGTTACATTTGCTCAGATTGCGGTCACCATGGCTTGCACTTCCCGATGTACACCTGTCCAACCTGCCGTGAAGCTGTGCCAGGTCACACTGCCCATCATTGTTTGGCAACCCAATGTGATCTCTGTCACCGATGGGGACATACCGACGAAGTTTGCAACCTTCGGATCTGCGGAAGATGCGATGCCCCAGGGCATGTGGTTGATAACTGCCCAATCAATCCACTTACCCAGCCAGACACTCGAAGCACTTATGGAGGAACCTATTCAGACGACGACGACCTCAACATCCTTGTGGATGACTACTAGGGAAATGGTGCATATCGAGCCTGGGGCTTGAGTGTACGAAGGGGGTAATGTTATGATTTTCTTCCTTTCTCATGTATTCTTCCTTATCTCAGTAGTCCGATGTCCTCACTTCCACTTTGCTCCTTCTTACAAGGCAACTGATCACTACTTACTCACCTTCCTGTCATACTCCTCATCTTTCCTTGTTCTGCTTTAGTCTCGCCTTGTTCTACAGGACTGTCTCACTCCTTGGTTACCTCTCTCACAGTAACCATGCTTCCCCTATCTTCCATCTAGTTCTATGACCTTCTCCTTAGATAATCCATAGTACTTAAATACCTGCTCAGCCTGTAACTGTCTCTTCATTCTTGTTCTACACAATCACAGTGTTAGTTTAACGAATCCACAACTCGGCTAAGTTGTGACCTAGTCCCCTCGTCCCTTGTTCTTAACCATTGCCTTACATACTTTGAGGACACAGTGTCTCTTCGTGAGTACCTTCCTCAGAGTAAGTATCCTGACCTTGCCGTTAGGCTATTGACTTGCATAACAAGTTCAGCAAAGTACTGTGTCAGTTTGGCTCATTAAGCCCCAAACCCCTTGAGCAAGCACACCCTGCTGGACCCTGATGTGGTTGCAATCTCACTTGAGGACAAGAACCAACATCTTGTTAGTTTCTGACTTTTTAAAACATGTCACTGGCTGATGTTGGCCCAGATCAAAAAGAGATATGAAATACTTGCACAAGTAAAAGCACTAGGCAGCACCATGGCATGCTTTGTGATCCCTGGATTAGATCTCCCTATCAGCATAAACAGTGCCTTCAAATCATGAATTACTTGGGTCAGTGATACCAACTATAATATGATAGCTGGAAATGCTGTCTCTGGTTACTCTTTTCAAGGGCAAGATCCTCACAACCATCTTGTCAACCTTTTAACTTCAACAAACCATCAATCTCCTGGATATAATTCCATTTTTGCAGAACACATTGCAGATTACCAGTCAATTATAGGACCATTTTCACTTTCACTCAGACAGAAACCAGACTTTACCACACCCATGGACCAGATCATTGCATTATACCAAATGAATGTTGGAAATCCATATCTGGAATGGTTGACATTCAACTTTAGCAGATATCTATTGGCTACTAGTGCTAGAGGGACTTTACTGGTCAACCTGCAGGGCAAGTGGGGTGATGGGTGGACAAATGCTTGGTCTGCAGGTGCATGTTCATTGCTTAGGATCAAACAGTACCTGTGATGGTTAATATGCAAAACAGACTATCATAAGTATGTTTATGATCTTCTGACTGGGAGGCTGTTACACTTGCCTTGGGCAAAGGAATGTGTGAATGCAAAGTCCAGTCTAAGGTTCAAGGGAAGTATGTCAACAATTTGTCCATGACAAGACTTAGTGTCCACTCAATAGTAGGACAAAGACTAAGAGAAATCCAGAGGGTTGAAGAGCAAGACTAGAACACTAGTAGATTGCATAGGTCTAGCTTAGGGAAAATATAGGAAGTACTTGGGTTTATATACATACTAGTCAGTTGAATGACTAAGCAATGAGTAATCAAGTGGAAGGCCATAGAATGTCAGAGAACAATGGAGAAGCAAGATAAGAGATACTAATGAAAGTGTGGACATGCGTAAAAAGATGGAATGAGTCAAACATGAGTAGTAAGCAGGCCAGCAAGAAGGCCAGTGACTCCTAATGGTACACATAAGAAGATAAGGCAAAAATAGATTGGTAAAGGAAAGGAAAAGAGAACCCAGGTAACCATTGATTATAACAGTAGCATGTTCAGCTTTGTTCTTAGACTCCAACATTAATATCCAGATGAATTATTGGTTCACTGAGATGACCAACATGGATGTTGTTCTTCCACTATTTGATTACTTTGAGGTATGTTGCCAGCTACAGGGAATGAACATTTTGTTACAATTCAATTTCTTCATCATACCTTCTTCCTCCTTTCCATTACCCAACATCCTTATCTGTTTCTCATTCCTTCTCATGAGGTGACATGACTGATAGATACCTTCTCACACTTGGCCCACACTCATAGTACTTATATACCATCTCAGCCTGTATTGTACTTCATTTTTGTTCTACACAATTACAGCATCAATCTTGCATCCACAACCTGTCAGTTGTGTCCTTGTTCCCTTGTCACTTTGCTCCAACACTTGAGACTTCTTTGAGGATGTAGTGTCTCTTCATGAGTACCTCCCTCAGAGTAAGTAAGATCCTAGACCCAGAACACAAGTCTGTCAACTCACATAACAAAAGAACAAGAATCTCCTTTTTTGTCCCTTCTATCTAGGAGCAGGACCATCCCAGCCTACCCAAGATTTTTCCCCAGCAAACTAAGAGAGTTTTTCAAGCTCCAGAGGACTCAGAAGAAATCAGAACACCCCAGAACCCTTTGGACCTTGCAGTCACCCCTCAGACACACTAGACCTAGCACCCCACTGGATGCCTCCTCCTCTTCAAAAAGAGTTTTAGGACATCAATACACAGTCAACCCAGTGTCCTTGCCCTCACCACCCAAGTGCATCACCTCCCTGCCATCTTTAGATTCCCAACCCAGTGTCCTAGTGACAAATCCCCTGCCCCCTATTACCCCCCTATTACCCCCCTAGTCACCACAGTACCCCCAGTTGTACCAACAACCAACCCTCTGCCCCCAGCTGCCCCTTCAATCACTATACCTCTGCCAACTGTCCCACCACTGCAATCTCCTGTTAACACCAACCCTCCTCCTGAAACCTCAATGTCCACCACCACTAGTACCACAGAAATAAAAGCAGCACTCTCTGTGGACCTCTCTGGAAGTACAGAGGATACTGTCCACTGGATGAAAGCCATGAGGGCATATTTTACCATCAACCCCTCCACCTACACCAGCGACAACACTAAGATCGTAATCATGCTCAACAAGATGAGCAAAAGGCAAGGAGCTCACTTTGCAGAAACCTGGTATGATAAGCTACTCAATATGACTGTTCAAGCAGCTAATGAGACCTTTGAAAAAATGGCAAAAGCCTTTGCTTCCATGTTCTACCCATACAACCATGCAGAAACAGCCAGAGATAAACTCAATGTCCTCAGACAAGTACTGATCAAACATGAGGATGGCACATAAGACAATGGTTTCCAGACATACATCACTACATTCCAAAACCTCTTGGCCCAAGCCCAAACAGGAGACACTGCAGAAATCCAACAAGCCTTTGCAACCAGACTAGATCTTCAAATTGCTATCATGATTTACTCCATGGAGAAGGTCCCTGATATGCTCCAAGGATGGATCAACAAGGCTGTTGACTTCCATTTCCAGAAAGCCCATATCTTAGTGCTTAAAAAGGGACATGGCCTATTCCCTTCCATTCCCCACTCTGCCTTACACTCCACCAGAGACCCAGATGCCATGAACGTGGACTTTGTCTGCTTGAAGAAACTTTCCCCCACTGAATGTGCTCGATGCATGAGAGAAGGACTTTGTTTCAGATGTCAGAAGAAAGGGCACAATGCAGACAATTGCAACCAAACCCAGGGACAACCCAAGAGGAACACTTGCCCCCAACAAGTCAGAACAACAGAGACATTGTCTCCCACCACTGCCACCATCACTCCAATCACCCCAATTGATGCCTACATCCAGATCCTAGCAACCAAGGGCAGAACACCAGAAGACATCCTCCAAACCTTGAAAATCTGCTATGAAGATTCAGGAGAGGATGTAGCAGCTGCCACCACCTTTTCCTCTGATGAGGGTTTTTAATTTGGGAAGTTGCTTCAATGTCTTCTTCCCATGACCTTTTCCATGTACTAGTAGCCTTGCCCAATGAACAAACCATTCGCCTGTTACGGAATTCGTGCCCCTACACGACATACCCTACATTCTCCTATCCCCCGATGGAGGACCCTATTTCTCCATTGGCGAATTCCTCAACTCACCGGACCGACATCCCGACCCATCCGCATTCGTCCCCAACACCTCACACTTCTGAGGCCCGGCCCGTTCCTATTATAGATGCGTCTTCTTGTTTCACCTTTTTCGTCCTGATCCGTTTCGCTCTTCCACCGGTCCTTCGGTCCGCTGGTCTCCATTTCATATCTCGTATGCTTTCCTCTTTAGATTCCGCAGCTGCTCCACATCCGTTACGCAGCACCGGCTCTCCGTACCGTTTCCCCTTTCTACATCGTACGATTCTCGATTCTCTTTTCTCATTGGTTCAGCGAAGTGGTAGCCTACCCTGAACCCTACTTAGAGCTCCGATTCCTTCTCCGCTCTGTACTATATAAGGTCACTCGACCTCTCGTTTGTTCCTTAGCTAGTTCTACGCAATCCAGCCTAGTTTCTAGTCTTCCAAGGCTTGCCTTGAGACCCACTCGTCTGAAGCCTTCCCTTACAAGGAACGGCTCTCTTAGGACGTTGCGACTCTTCGTGAGATCCTCCCTAGGATACTCTACTCGACGCAAGCCATATCCGGTAGGAGATTACTCAAGGACACTCCCTACACATCGAAGATTACTTAAACGACACTCTCGATACGGATCCGACCGGAGACTACTTTAAAGACACTCCCGGTATACGACGGACGGCTAGTAACCAGGCCTAAACGTAACAAAAGAACTAGCTCTCTAAATACTCCAGCTATCACGCTAGGAGTACCTCCCCCTCATCACGCGGCGAATCAACCTAGCAGCTTTACTCGCGCATAATTCGGATTCCTCACCGGAAACCGAACCAGCCGAAAGCTCACCCGAAATCGAAGAATCCCCCACCCGGATTACTCCCACCGTGTCTTCCCCTTATCAACGAATCGCGGGTTCCCAACGACGCACCCCATCTCCTGCTATACCCACCCTCCGTCCTACCCCACCCACTGGACTCTTCCGACCTGCGTCCCCGCCTCCTCCAAACCCACCTACCGAAACCCTCGCCTCCATCTCGATTCCCTCCGAAGACACACCCATTCCCGAACAAACTTCTACCCCAGAAGTTTTCCGAACCACCTACGCCAGAGCTTCCTCTGAGGAAAGAAGAGCAATAGTAGCAAGCTACTTACAGGAACACCCCAACCCGGAACCAAACGAACCGGAACCAATCGAACTCGACAACGAAGACGAAATGCCGGAACTAAAAGCCGGATTACCCGGAAACTTCTCCGGAACTGAAGAAGATGCCAATCTATGGCTTCTCCAAATGAAGGCTTACTTCGCCCTCAACCCGTCTCTCTACCAAGAGAAAAACAAGATCCTTGCGTTCCTAAACAAAATGGACAAAGGAAGAGGAAAATCCTTCTCCGAAGGATGGCTTATCGCCTGCGCCGATCCCAACATCAAAGACGAGGACCGAACCTTCGAAAAAATCGAAACGGACTTCGTAGAGAAATTCATCCCTACCGACCGAGCTTCACGCTCTCGACACTCGCTGTCAACCATGAGAATGGAAGATCCTCCCTTCAATGGAGACTTCCACAAATTCAAATCTGAATTCCAAATCGAAGTGGCTCGATCGGGCATAACTGATGAGCACATCTTAATCGACCTCTTAGGAAAAGCGGTCTCTGCCAACCTAGCCTTCAAAATGACGGCCCTACAAGAGGAACCAACCTCACACAAACTATGGCTACACAAAGCTGGCCAATTCTTCGACGCTACCCTGCGAATGAAGAAACTACGAAGCGGACAAGGATACACCTCCGCTTACTCGGGATCTAAAAAGCCCACCAGAGATCCCATGGCAATGGACGTGGACAGAATCTATCTCTCCCCCACTCAACGCGCCGAACACATCCGAAACAACAAATGTTTCATCTGTCATAGAGTAGGATGTTCCACCAGGAATCATCCAGGAGTGAAAAACAAAGCTCCCGACCGAACCTACCTCCCTCGAAACCAGAGGCCCCACAACATTAGGAACACCAATACTACTCCACTACCGCCAACCAAACCTATCGACGAGGTAGAATCCTACCTAAACGTCATACGAAGCAACCGGAACCTCTCCAATCAGGACGTTCTAAAATCTCTGCAAATACTTTTCGATGACTCCATCGACGAACAAGGCGAGCAAATCAATACGATTCGCCTTAATAGAGAAATCCCACAGACGGATTTTTAACTAGGGAAGAAGGAACGGCGCCCTCTTCCCACATTAAACAGATCTTTGTAACCGGTAGAGCTTCCAAATCCATTGAACTCCCCGTTTCCCTCTACCACGGTTCCTTAGGAAAAATCGCCGACACCCGGGCACTCCTCGACTCTGGAGCAACCGGAAACTTTATCGACTACGACTTCGTGGCCAAAAACCACTGGCCCAAAGAGCGCCTTTCTAGCCCCATACTCGCCCACAACGCCGACGGATCCCCCAACCAAAAAGGAATGATTCGCTTCAAAACTAAACTCACTCTCCGCATCGGAGAAAAAGAAGAAACCCGGTGGTTCCACCTCCTCCACCTAGGAAGCGAAAACCTCATCCTAGGCCTCCCATGGCTACGAGATGCCAACCCAATAATAAACTGGACAACTGGAAAAGTTCACCTTCCCTCCGGAAGAAACATCCCCAGACACGACTCCCCCGACGCCACCTATCAACGATATCTCA
>JBBPMO010000980.1:0-13776 GCA_038090315.1 Xanthoconium stramineum
CAGGGGCTGTTTTGGTTCCTGGAGTGACTTGCCATTGGAGGTCGAAGTCTTGGAGGAAAAGAGACCATCTGGCTTGTTGTCTGGACAGTTTCCGAGGATCTTTGACATAGGAGAGGTTCTTGTGGTCAGTGATAATGGTGACTGGGTGTGCAGTTCCTTGAAGATATTGGTGCCATTTTTCCAAGGCTAGGATTACTGCAAGAAGTTCATGGTCATAAATGTCATAGTTGCATTGGGCAGAGGAGAAGGTGCAAGAGAAGTAGGTGCAAGGGTGCAGGTCTGAGTTTTCATCTGCCTGCATGAGTACTGCTCCAACTGCTAGTAGTGAGGCATCAGTCATGATGGAAAAGGGGTGAGTCACATCAGGGATTTGGAGGACTGGTGCAGAGGAGAAGATGTGTTTGAGGCATTCAAAAGCTTCTTGTTGAAGTTGGGTCCAGATCCAAGGCTCTCCTTTACAAGTGAGCAGGTTAAGGGGGGTGAGAATGTTGGAGAAGTCTGGGATGAATTTCCTGTAAAAGTTCACAAACCTGGTAAATGACTGGATTCCTTTGACTGAGGTGGGGGGTTTCCACTCTTTTATGGCCTCCAACTTCTTTTCATCCATCTTAACCTTCCCCTGTCCAATAATCAGATCCAGGAATTCCATACAAGGGGCATCAAAGGTGCACTTGGAGAGTTTGACCAATAGTCTATGTTTCTGGAGGTGTTGAAGTACCCATCAAGTGCACTCATGATGGAGGGCGACATCGTCCTTGGTGTGGATTCCCAAATTGTCCATGTAAATTTTCAGCCATTTCTCCCTTAGCATATCTGTGAAGATGTGATTCATGAATGCTGGGAATGTGGGGGGAGCATTGCAGAATCTGAAAAACATGACAGTGGGTTTAAAGAGTCCCATGGGGGTAAAGAATGCAGCCTTCCACTGGTCCTTTTCCTGAATACAGATGTTATTATTGTTACAATTTCTTTCCTCTCCCACGTCTTTTTCCTCATCTCCGTAGTACAATGTCCCTACTTCTCCTTTGCTCCCTCCTACCAAGAGACTGATCAGTACTTACTCGCTTTCCCGTCCTATTCCTCTCCTCTTGTGCTTCCCCTTTAGTATCGCCTTGTTCTATAGGACTGTCTCACTCCTTAGTTACCTCTCTCATGGTAACTGTGTTTCCCCTACCTTCCATAGAGTTCTACGACCTTCCAATTAGGTAATCCATAGTACTTAAATACCTGCCCAGCCTGTACTTGCTTCCTTATTCTTGTTCTACGCAATCACAGCGTCAGTCTTACAAATTCACAATCCATCTGATTGTGACCTAGTCCCCTCGTCTCTTGTTCATAACCCTAGCCTTGCTTTGAGGACGCAGTGTCTCTTCGTAAGTACCTCCCTCAGAGTAAGTATCATTGACCTCGACGTAAGTCTGTCGACTCATGTAACAATTATATCCCCATCAGATGTCAAACTTGGTGAACAGAGTGGATTCTTTCATGTCATTGATGAGTTCTGGGATGAGGGGGAGTGGGTAGGCATTCCTGATGGTGTGGGAGTTCAAGTAATGGTAGTCCTGGCATGGGTGTAGACTCCTGTCCTTCTTAGGCACAAAGAAGAAGGAAGAGGCTTGGGGGGACTTTGAGGGCACAATCAATCCAGTTCAGAGATGCTCTTCAACAAAGTTTTTGCAAGTCTCCATTTCCACTGGGTTGAGAGAGTAGACTTTTGCAATTTTGGGAGCAAAGTCGGGGTGAAGTTCAACGGTGTGATCATAAGGGCAGTGAGGGGGAAGTTGGTCATGGGTTTTCTTGGAAAAGACCTCAGCAAAGTCTTTGCACCATTCTGGTATGACTGGTTCCATTGGTTGGATAGTTTGGGTGATTTGGGTGGAAATAGTAGTTTTGTTGATTGATTCTCCTCTCAGCCAGGCTTCTTGTTTGTGTAGCCTATTGGAGATCTTCCTATCCACATCAAGGCCAAGCCCATGCAAGAGATATCATTGGGGAATGTACTCAGGGGGCAAGGAAGCTGGTGATTTCAGAATGGAGACAGTGTTTGACATCCAGTCAATCTTGGGGTTCCATTTGTGTAACCAGGGCATTCCTAAGATGACCTATTGTTGTCCCAGACTAAGGACCATAAGGTCGGCATTTTCTTTTGAGTGGGAGAAGAGGATGTCTGTGCAGGCCTTCCATCCAATGGTTCCTTTGACATTGGTGGTTCCATTTATGTTGCATGCATGAATGGGTTTGGGAAGATGTTGTAGGGGGAAGTTTGCTTTGGACAGGAGGCCTACATCAATGAAATTTCCAGTGGCACCACAGTCGATGAGGGCAGTGGTTTCAATGATTTGAGTTCCAGCAGCTAGCTTGATAGGGAGACAAATGGTTTATTCATTGGACAAAGCTACTAGTACATGGGATAGGTCATGGGAAGAAGACATCAAGGCAACTTCCCAAATCAAAAACCCTCATTGTCAAAGAAGGTGGTGGCAGCAGCTATGTCTTCTCCATTGTCTTCATAGCAAATTTTCAAGGTCTGGAGGATATCTTTGGTGGTCCTGCCTTTGGTGGTGAGGTTCTGGATGTAGGTATTGATAGGGGTGACAGGAGTGATGGTGGCAGTGGTGGGTGTGGGAGAAGAGGAAGTTTTGGTGTTTCTGACTAGTTGGGGGCAGTTATTGCTCTTGGGTTTTCCTTGTGTCTGAGAAGATCGACATTCATTTGTGCTGTGTCCCTTTTTGCAACATCTGAAGCAAAGTCCTTCCCTAATGCAGCAAGCTCAATCAGCTGGAGAGAGCTTTTTCAAGTGAATAGTGTCCACATCCATGGCGTGTGGATCTCTGGTGGAGCACAAGTTGGAGGAGAAAGAGGAGAGGGGTAAACTATGTCCTTTCTTGAGAGTGATAATGTGAGCTTTCTGCCAATGGAAATTGATGGCTTTGCTCATCCAGGCTTTAAAAGTGTCAGGGACTTTTTCCATGGAGTAGATCATGGTGGCAATCTGGATGTCTAATCCTTTGGCAAAGAGTCTTTGTACTTCAGGAGTATCTCCAGCTTGGGATTGCAACTAAGTTCTGGAATTTGGAGAGGTATGTCTGGAAACTGTCATCTTTTCAAGTTGCAATTTGTTTGAGGTTGTTAAGCTCATCCCTGGCAGTCTCTGCCTGGTGGTATGGATAGAACATATTGGCGAATGCCTCTTTCACTTTGTCAAAGTCTTTATCTGACACTTTAACATTTGAGTCAGCAAGGATGTCCAACCAAGTGTCCACAATGTGGCATCCTTGTCCTTGACTCATTTTGTTAAGCATGGTTACTGACTTGGCATCATCAGCAGTGTAGGTTGAGGGGTTGACTTGAAAGTATGCTTCCATGGCTTTTACCCATTGGACACATCTTCAGTTTTCCCAAAGAAGTCAGCAGGGAGGGCCACTTTAATTTCAGTGGTGCTAGTGGTGATGGACATTGGATTTGGTGGTGGTGGTGGTGGTGTTACAATTTTCTTCCTTTCTCACATCTTCTTTCTTATCACTGTAGTATGATATCCTTACTTCTGCTTCGCTCCTTTACATGAGGAGACCAAACACTACCTACTCACCCTTCCAATATATACCTCCTCTTGGATCGTTCCTCTCTAGTTTCCTATCTCTCTAACAGGACTGTCTCTCCCCTTGATTATCTCTCTCACGGTAGTCACGTTTCCCCAATATTCCAACAAGTTCTACAACCTTCTACTTAGGTAATCCATAGTATTTAAATACCTGCCCAGCCTGTACTCCTCTCTTCATTCTTGTTCTATGCAATCACAGTGTCAGTCTTATGAATCCACAACTTATCTAGTTGTGACTTAGTTCCCCTCATCTCTTGTTCATAACCTTAGCCTTGCTTTGAGGATGCAGTGTCTCTTCATGAGTACCTCTCTCAGAGTAAGTAACCCTTGACCTCGATGTAAGTCTGTTGACTTGTGTAACAACCTCCACCCCATGATCAAGGACTTTTTGCAATGCGAGCAGGACAATTCAAGCCATGCAGTAATGGGTGTTCAAATGCAGGACTCCCAGTGTCCTCTCCCATTTGATCACGTTCAAATTTGGTACAAGATCTGTGTACAACAGTTCCTCTATCATAGTGGAGGAAAAGTAGATGCCCCTCAAACTCTGAAAGCACTTCCCCCTTCCACTAAAAACCCCCATGGGCTCTACGATGCCATCATTGTAAGTCCCAACACAGAGAGTGATTGACCCCTGCAAGGACTCGAAGGTATGACCACCTCTCATGTAGATTCAACTAGTAACTCTTGATCATCACAGGACATACCATTACCCAGCTTCGGCTTGTCTTCCGGCTGCTGAACACAAATTACCTCCTTGCTTACATCCAGCGCCTTGACCCAATCCATCAACAAAACAACTCAAGTGGTGTCCACGCTGGAACAGGCATGCACCTATTGCAAAGGGCCACCAGAGCAAATGGAACCCAAACCAGAGGTGTAATTCCCATTGCCCATATATGATCTCCTGCCCACTTGATACCAAATTTTGGAAAGGAGGCACATTCATGCTTGGCTAAGAACAGCAGTTATGAGTTGTCGGACAAGTTTTGGTTGAACAAATACTGGTCAAAAGAGTTTTACCATGCACTATGTCCTTTTTAGTTGTATTCCCGAGAATTTGTATAACGCGGTAACTGATTCTTATCAGTTAAACCACTCTTTTTTGCCTTCTACCACTGTACTACTAGCATCAAAAATCAACATTTCTCTACAATGACCAGTACCAGGGGGACTAACTTGAAGGTAGCTAATAATACTTGATATGGTTATACAAATGAAACAGTTCCACATAGCATCTGTTGACTTTGCATGCAATGCCACTCTCGCCATTAGTCATGGGTCTACTAGTAACAAAACATGTTCTATCGACAAAGCTTATCAGCCAATAGCTCGGTTCCCAGCCACCTTTGTTGTGTTGGAAAGAGGACCTCTTCCGTGCTGTGATGGACCCTCTTGTCAAAAATGACACGCATGCCATCCACTGGATTCTCAATGGGGGGGAAACAGATGGCTTCATCCATGCCTTCTTTTCCAACCAGCACATTTTTAACAATGACACTTTTCTGAACCCAAACACTGCAAGATCTACCATCCCATCACTTTTACACTCCTTACTGCCTTCGATATATGCCAACAACCACTTCACAATCCACTGTACAAATGCAAGAGTCACAGAGGCCGAGATGGCCAAATTCTTCAACAAGATCATACAACATGTAGTTTCAGTGTGAAAGGACGTTCATCCAATGTACAAACACAGGTGAGTTCATTGAGTTAATCATTATTATGGTGATACATCTGTGATAGGGGATGGACCAGGAATGGAGCAAATAAAAGTCTTGCTGGTTGTGATGCAATATGAAAGCCTGACCTTATCCTCTGCAACCAACCGATTGTCGAGAGAAAGGTTGACATGCATGTAGACATTCTCTCTATTGGCGAAATGAAGCACTCTAACCAAAAGGACAACATGAAAGAGTTGTTCATTGAGCTTGCAGGAAAAGTAACTTTCCTTCACTAAGTGCAAGATGGACAATGTGCTATGCCATGCATCTGGATTTTAGGCGAGGACATTATTTTCACAATCTTTGATCACAGCAGTTCAATCTCCACCCAACCCATCAACATTCATAATGCTCCTGAGCTTTTCCTGCACATTCTGCTGGGAATTACATTCACTCCATAGATTACTCTTGGTTTTGACACTACAGTCCACGAGGTTAAGAAGAGGACTAGGAACATCAAGGTTACCCTGCTTGATGGGGAAAACACAACGGTCAATGTCAAAGAACTGATTTTCATCTCTGGCTCACTGCACAGTCGCGGAACAACAGTCTGGAGTGGCACACTTACTTGGTCAGGAGTGGAACACGATGTGGTGGTGAAGGATTCCTTCATAGACCCCTTGCAATGTTACACTGAGGGGAAGATCTTGACGATGCTGAATCAGGCAGGAGTGGCTGGTGTACCTGAATTGATCCTCAAACAACTGGTTCAAACTGAGCACCCCATACATAACTGGCCAACCCCTCACTCATTCCACTCATATACTCCATGCACTTATCTCAAGCCATGTGGACGACCCTCTGTACCAGCTGCATGTTCTCAGCTGTCTGGTGACGCAGCCCAGAGGCTACCCCATTTTCAAGTTTACTTCTCTCACCGAGCACTTAATTGGGTTCATGGATTGCATAACAAGTGAGTTCCCCAACCAACTACAAGACCTCTTTTGTTCACCATCTTCAGCACATTGTGATGCCATTAAAATTGCAAAAATACTGCATTGCGATATCAGCCTATTCAATCTGTTGCTCATACTGGCGACTGACAGAAATCTACTCAACAACATTCTGCAAAACCTGCCCCAAGTGGAGAGCAAGTCTCATGAAACCCTTCAGTGCTTGATTGAAAAATGGCACCCTTGTTGTGGCCTTCTGGCTTACTGGGGTTATGCGGTCCCCACTCCTGATCATCCTGATTTCTCCTCATCAGACCCTTCTAGTGAGCTTGAGCGCTTGCAAACACTCCCCATACTACCCCTCAAAAGATCTACATTCAACTCGGTCCCTGTCAAACGGGTAGAAGATGTTGTCTCTGTGCCATGGAATGGCTTGAAAAGTACTGATGACATTGTCATCCCCATGGCCAATGACCCCCTACCAAAGACTTTGTACAATCTCAATGACAAACTTTATCATACAGTACATTTATCCTCCCTTATTAACATTCCAGCTCTAAGACACACTTGAAGGGAACTTGGCCCTGGATGGCCACAGAGCTTAGTCACATCGGCCTGGCAAACCCGTGGACCACAAACCCAAGCATGATTTAGAATCATTCTTCTACATCTTGCTCAGGGTGTGCCTACTTTTCGAGGAGCCCAATAGTCTCAAATCCAATGCACAACTTTTGACATGTTTTGACCCATGCTTCGCTGTTTTCAAGCCCTCAATTCACAAGATGCTTGTCATCCAGTCCAATTTCAGTTGGACAGCCCTTGTCTTACCCAACATCTCTCCATATTTCTGACTGATCATACCTCTTTTGGAGCACATCTGCAATGACTTCATCCTTTCTGTCAAAATGGACAACAGTGGAAAATTACAATCAAGTTCCTGATTTACTCACTCCACCTTCCTTTCCCTGCTTGCTGATGCGCTCGTTTCTCTGTCTCCTATTTTCTGGGAGACCCATGACTCCATGCCAAGAAGTGTGAATAAGAAGTCGGAAACTCTTTCACCCTCTGAGTTCGCCTCTGTCTCCCTTCCCTCCAAGTCATATCCACCCCAGCAGGCTCCCACTGTATTATCCCCTGCCCCTGTTCAAGCTCCAAACCCACATCAACAGCTCAACACCTCGCCATCTTCTGTTTGCCTCCAGACCACATTGTCATCCTCTGCACCTACTTGAGCTCCAAACCTAGGTCAATGACTTGACACGCTGCAGTCCTTCATTTCCCCCCCAACCTCATCGTCCTTTGCACCTGCTCAAGCCCCAAATTTACATCAACAGCTCAACACCCCACCATCCTCCATTTTCCTCCAGATACCTAAACTGTCTAATCAAAATTTCGATAGCATCAGGGGAGCTGTGAGGAAATGATATTCCTATATAATCCTGAATGGTGGTCTGATATGGGTAGATATGGATAGATGAGGGATTGTAATCCCTCATCTACCCATATCAGACCCCCATTTGGGATTATATAGGATTACCATTTCCTTCCAGCTCCCCTGATGAGCCAACCAGCTGTTGTTTCCCCTTCAAACTCTGAGCCACCCAACCAATTTGATACAGCATCTTTCAATGAACCTGACCTACCCTCAATCCCACAGAAGCCAACTGGTTTTCCATCTCTGGAGTACCTACCATGCCCCAACATGGTTTGTTGATCAGGAATGTCGAGCATGTCTGGTTCTAAAGGGGCTGGTAATTCCCTTTCCTGCAATGCAAGATTGTCCTCTGGGAGCCACAGTAAACAGTGTGCCAGTGAGGAACCTTGGGCTGGGACCCAATCCACAAAGAAGTGTGCCAAAACCAGTGACATTTTGCCTCATGATGTTCAGCAGGAGCAGGATGTAGTCCCAAGGTACCAAACGTATGGTGCCTTGGGTCGGTTGCATGGATATACTACTTAGTCTTGTCGAATTTCTATATTCCTACTAGTTACACACACCACAAATAGTGTTCCCATGCTTTATATTGACACTCAGTACGTTTCTCAGTTCAGATTCATAAGTGTGACACTGCAAAACACACTGTTTCCTGACGTTCGACAATTCAAAGCACAGAAAAAATGGTTTACACCCTCAGCCTTGTCTCTCCTTCCTCTAGTCTGAGCCTTAACAATGGTGAAATGCAGGATTATCTACAATGACAACGACAATAGCATCCCAATCCTCACGCCTGTTGTCAAAAAATCCAAGCAAAATGCAAACAATGATGTCAATAAACCTGCTGGTTAAGTAGCTCACTCATTCTTAGGTTCTCAGGCTAACACCAATTCAAGATGAAGGCTCCAGAGGGCCTGTCGCACAACATTCCAATCGCTCTAGCAAAGGTACAGGGGGCCAACTGGCTCAGATGCTGGAGCTGGAGCGAATCCAGACAGAACATTCTGCTCGGCCCTTGAGACTGGATGTCACAATGCAGAGAGAAGATGTTAATCCAATGGCCCCAAGCACTCAAGATGTTTCTTTGCACAAATCATGAGGCAAGTCAAAAGCGGTGGCTACTCTCACTGAAGCACATGGACCTCCTCCAGCTCCATCTTCGTCACAACCTGTATTCTCCATGGCAGCTCCTGGTCAACAATTCAGATTCAAATTACCCAAGTCTGGTCCTCAGAGTCAAGCCCCATCTTGGAATTGTTTCAGCACAATCGATTCAGCAACATTAGTGTTTGAAAGTCCAGTTTAGTCCGGTTTTTTTGCTATTTTTGGAAAGACCAGACCTAGACCAGACCTAAAATGGAAGGCCTCAGAGTCAAGCCCTGTCTTGGAATCATTTCAGCACAATCAATTCAGCAACATTGTCCTGAACCTCCACACCATCTGCCTCACTGTTCTCTGGCAGGTCTCTTTTGGGCCAGTCCACTGCACCCACATCACATGCATCATTGGTCTGCTCCTCCACTGGTCAGTATACTTATTCTCAGGTGGTTCAATGCCAGAGTCCTCCTCATCAGCCCATGAGTAACAGGTCAACACTTTTGCATCCACCACTGCCTTCATTCATTCAAGGACATTCTGGTCCCAGCCATCACATATCCAAGCCATTTGATAACATTCTGCTGTCCTTGCACTTCAATGACTTCAATGACCCAGAGCCAGAACCTGATTATTCCCAATCTATTGTGCAGTTAACTTGCACTGCTTTATTTTATCATTTGCCACTGAGGATGGGTAGTGTTGGTCATAGTCTCTCTGCCCCCCTTGTTGCCGATGAGGGAACCACAACACCAGAGGTAAGAAATTTTACATAAATGCTCGTACTACTCTGACTTCTATGTTTTCAAGATCAATGAAATTTCCTCCAGCAATGATGAAAGGTTCACTGAGCAAACACTGCATGAAGGAAATGGTATGTACCGCAAGCAGATCAAAACACTTCTAATAGCCATCGAGAACTTGATCAACGTGAAATGGATGATTCACCCATGCAAGGGGTGCATGTGCCCTCGTCCCCAGGTACTTTTGGTATCTCAGCAGCTTTGTGACTGACTTCACTGACCAGATGTTCCAGCTGCCCCAGTTAGTCAGCATTCACCTGTCACTCAAGCAGTTAACCAACATCCGCGTACACCATCATCCCCAGGTACTTTCAATGCTCCAGCTAGCTTTATGTCTGAGTGCGCCCACCAGATGTTCCAGCCATCCCAGTTAGTCAGCGTTGGTTTGCCACTCAAGCCATTAACCAGCGTCAGTATATGCCACCGCCCCCAGGTACTTTCAGTATCCCAGCTAGTTCTATGTCTGACTTCACCAACCTACACCTGTCCTAGTTGATCAGCACTGGCCTGCCACTCAGGCCGTTGACCAACATCTGTGTATGCCACCATCTCCAGGTACTTTTAATATCTCAACTAGCTCTGTGGCTGACTTCACTGTCCCAGTTAATCAGCGTCAACCCGCAGCTCAAACCATCAACCAACATCAGCATATGCCACCACCCCCAGGTATTTTCATCATTCCAAGAAGCTCCACATCTGACTTTACCAACTAGATGTTCCAGCTGTCCAAGCTAGTAGTCAACATTGGCAACCAAGACCATCAAATGGTATGTTTTTAATGTATGTATAATCACACATTTTTTACATCTTGATACAGACATCAACCAACCAGAAGATGTAGTAGCCACACACTGTGAATGCAACCACCCTCCTCACCTACCCAACAACTCTCAGTTACTTGCAGTTCGCCATCAACAAGCATTATCTGACCACCAACCAGATCCAAATTGGTCAACAGATAACGACAAGTTGGTCCATGAAAGTGCCATACCTTCTTCCTCTGCAGATAATACTGCTGCACCTCAGATCCATGGCAGCTCCAGTACTATGACCTGCCAACCCACGATATTATTGAACATGCAAAACAGTTTTCCCATTGCGACGCTGCTTTGATCAATGCATTCCCCTTATGTGCTAACTTTAATGTCAAGGCTGTCAAGTATATTGAAGAGGCAATCGCGGAGCAGCAAGCTCGAGGCTTGCTAATATCCGAAGGTGAGTGAACCCCTTGAAGTGTATCAACTGACTCATATCATGCTCTAGGCTGGTGGCCACAACACTCATCCAGTATCACTTGATTGGTATGTGGTCTGTCTCAATGTAATGCATTTCCCTAATGTCTATTATAGTTATGGGAAGACCTTGGAAATTGGCAGTCTGGATTAAGAAAAAAAGCCTGGACATGGGTTACTCAGCATTACGAATGGGATGCTGAACATCACTGTGAATGAAATGTGGAGATCGCAAAGCAGCTTTTAGGTGGCAGTGGGCAATTTTTGAGAGATGGATTCAACGAAGAGGTAAGTGAACCTCATTAAGATTTACCCTGCTCACATTGTAGCAGGGGCACGTCAATAACCTTGCCCATCCAGCACTCTCCAGCTTGATAATCAACTTTTTTTACAGTGGTCCTACATCGGCTGGCACCCTTTTCCCTGAAGTCTTTCAGAAAGAGGTCCCAAGGGTCTTGGTGGCTATTGCTGCGACAGCCATCGGTCCCTGACATCTTTTACTTTTCACCACATTGCTGATGAGTACCACACAGCTTAATGTTGTACTGGACAAGATGGTTTCTGGGCAAGCGGAAATCAGTTTCAAAGTCAACATCTACTCCCCAGTATACACTGAACTCCTTGGGCTCATGGACAAATGTGATTCAAGTGACGTCCACCACAGGAAAACAAGGGCTTTGCACAAGAGATGGGCTTGCTTGGGAAGGTACATGATGTCGGACAGATAGATGATCTGGTCCCTGACTCAGATGTAATGTACAGTGGCAGCGTGACAAACCCTGAGGTGACAACCAGTGGCTTTGATGTTGATTTAGGATAGTACTGTCACATGTTTGTAGTGCCCTGAATGTCATTCATGTTATGTTGTCTGCACAAGCTAGTGCCATGCAAGCTGTGTGTTACATTGTCTCCAGTCTGGTCCAATCTGGAGCAGTATGGTCTAGGTTGTCAGGGACTGTCCAGATCTAGCCAGTAAGGAACCTTTCTAGAGAACTCTGTATGCTGTCCAGTGCTGTCCAGTTTGGTCCAGTCTGTCCAGGAGGAGGTCAGTTTGCTGATGTTGTGTTGACCTTGTGTGTGCTAACAGAATCAGTTTTGCTGATTGAAACATGTTTACTTGCTATGCAGCAATCAGTGTGGGTCATGACACTGTGCAATTAAGACATAAACATGGACTAGTTGACAACCAATTGGCTGCTGACAATGACAAAGATGTCATTGACAAGGTTGAAGATACTTGGTCAAGTTGTGCATCTCAAAATGACAGGAATACTGATGAAGAGGATGAGGATGAGGGCAAGAATGATGAAAGCAGTAGGTGAGTGACAGCTATGATGACAGTGATGTTGATGTATGTTTCTAGTATGGCCATTACTATCCATGTACTCTACAATGTGTGCATTGTAACCCTATTTGTACATTCAAATTGCATGGCTTACAAACTCTCAAAAGAATGTCCAGAGGGCTTATAACTCCTTGCAATAGTTGTGGAACCTTAGAAAGTACTAAATTCCTGGAAAAACACATTGTCGGTAACCAGCACAATGGGATTTAGGCAAGAGCATGGGTAACCCATGGGTATCTGGAGCCATACCTGTACCCAACCCGCCAAAAAACCCATACCTGCCATGCAGGTACAGGTTTTCCAACAGGTACGCTGCTGGAGACCCATACTTGTACCCGCACAGGTTTACCTGCAGGTATGAGCAGATGGGGAGCACTTGCCAGCGAGCATGCATACACTCGCAGACAGTGATTCTGCATGTGTACATGCACTTGTGTGCATGTGCAAGGGAATTGGGGGAGGTCACCCTTGTCGTCAGGGAGAGGGCAAGGGCGTTGTTGTCGTCAAGAAGGTGAGGGTGAGGGCTTGTTGTCCAGAGAGAGGGTGAGGGCAAGGGTGAGGGCGATGGTGTGTCATTGTCATTGTCATTGTCACTCTCATCATTGTGTTGTTGATCTCGCTGTAAAGTAGCTCCTGAGTCCTGGGGGATAGGGGGATCCAAGGTGGTCAGTAGCAAAAGGTTAGAAGGGTACGAAATGTTCGACCCTAGGGATTCAAGAAGAGAGGATAGAGAGGAGGAGAATGCTTAGGCAATGAAGGCCCTTCAGAAAGGTTCATAGAAGAGTCTGAGTGATTCTAGGATGTGGTGGATGCGGATGCGGACAGATGCGGATGGTAAACGGATGATCCTAACACTTCCTCGATGGTGAGGGTAGTGAGGATTAGGCATCTGCATGGGTATGGCCTTGCACTGTGGGTTGTGAGTGTGGGTACCTGTGGGTATGGGTATGGGTATGGATGTCCATACCCATGGCTATACCCATACCCATACCATGGGTTTCCTATTACTAGCAGGGGAATGAAGGCCTTGATTTATATCATCACAATGCCAATGTGTAGTAACCTTAGGATACAAGTTACAAGAGATTTCAAGCAACATTGTATCATAAGCATTCAACTGGCAACTAGACCAAAAAGGACTGGTCTGAAACAGCCTTTGAGTGGTGGTAACTGATTATGGAATGGTCTTTTGAAAGACTAGCCCACAGCTCAGTTGCGTGTGAAAGCCTCGCTTAGGTACTACATAATGAAATATAGTACATAGTCATAGCTGTCTATCCGTCCAAGAATCATGTATTTTGGTTCAGGGGATGCAGAGATATACCCATTTCCGGGTTGTATGTCATTTTAACATGGTTAGGAGACTATCTATTTGTAACCAGCCAGGATAAATTCTAAGAATTATGGGAAAATTATGGGGAATGGGTGGAAATGGTACCAACTAGGGGCAATAGCTTCCGAAGCAACCGGTTGCAATCTGAACTAGTTGTGACTGGTTTTAGACTAATTCTTGAGTTATATTGAAGACAAGACTTATTTGGACTGGTTGCAAGTGTTCCTGTCAGGTCTAGTTTCTAGTCTTTAGACCAATCACCAACTGGACTTTATGACATTGCTGGGTACTTATTATTCAACAGCAACTACT
>JBBPMO010000981.1:0-13762 GCA_038090315.1 Xanthoconium stramineum
GCCATCTCCCTCTACACAACTGCATTGTCCCTCAAGCCTCGCTCCCCCCAAGGCATTCTCGTGAAGCGAAGCAAGATGTACATGGAAGTCGGATCATGGGAACAGGCTCTAGATGATGCCAACCAGGTACACCATTTTGTTACAGGCAGGTCAATTCCATTGACGCACCATCATTAGGTGATCGAGCTTGATCCGTCGTCGCCATGGGGCTACGAGAGGAAACATGCGGCGTCGCACAAAGCTGGAGACTACGACAGTGCGATCAGTGCATTCGAGGAGATGCTGTCAAAGATGGAGCAGTCGCCTGACCCAGATGTCCATCGTGAGTTCGTTCTCGTAGTTACGGTGAAGATGATAATCTGTTGACACCATCCAATAGAGCGTCATGAGCAGTACAAAACTCCTCTGAGGGTACGAGCAAAGATTCGCCAAATCGCCAAAGAAACCACACGAAACTTGCCGCTCGAGCTCATCGACACGTCCACTGGCAAGATCCATGGTAGAGACGCACGGATAGCCATATTCGAATCCTCATCCATCTGCAAGGAGCTTATACTATCGATGACGACTCACATCGACCTGTTCCGCATCAGGGATGTGGTACAACAGTACTTCCAATACGTCGTGCTATCGCACAGATGGGAGGCCAATGAACCGCTGTTCCAGGAGGTGATACAGATCACTGTGTACGACCTGGGCGACTCCCCGACTCACGACAAGCTGCGAACATACTGCAAGATCGCTCGGAACGCAGGTTTCCACTGGGCTTGGAGTGATACCGTCTGTATCAATCAATCGGATCAGGCCGTGCTTCAAAAATCCCTGGTCGCCATGTTCAGGTGGTACCAGGGTGCCGCCTTGATGATCGTCTTCCTGCGTGGGGTCAGCTCTTCCTCCCCACCTGGTGCTCTTGCTGGAAGTATTTGGAACACTCGCGGTTGGACGCTCCAGGAGTACATTGCGGCCAAGAAGATCCATTTCTACACGGAGGATTGGACCCCTTACCTGAATCTGCCGTTGTCGAATCACAAAGAGTTGTCGGAAGTAATACTCGAGATGGAACAAACAACAGAGATTTCTGCAGAGCAACTGAAGGCACTTCGTCCGGGCCTATCCAACATCCGGGAAAAGTTACGCCTTGCCTCGACCCGGACGACAACAGAGCCAGAAGATGCCGCATATTCTTTGATCGGCATTTTCGAGGCCGCTAGTTTACTAGCAAACTACGGAGAAGGGGAGACCTCGCTGGGCCGTCTTTTAGCGAATGTCCTTACCCGATCTGGAGACGTGGACATTCTCGCATGGACCGGGGAGTCCAATAAATTCAACAGCTGCCTGCCCGCCCGTGTCACGGTATACAACGGACCAGCTACCTCCCACGTCCCAACGCCCATTCCGGATACCGAGATGGAGCATCTCATCACTGCATTGCAGCCTCCTTCCTTCAACCTTGATCTAGCCCTCAGGCTATACGATCGCCTGAAGGACCTATCTACCCCTCGATTCGCAGAGAGTCGGATGACGCTCCCGTGCATTGCTTTCCGACTTCCCGCGTTTGTGGAACTTCGGCGTGGTTACCGCGTGAATACTGCTCCCTTCGGGACGCTGGAAATTAGAACAAGATACAACCTCCCTCAGCGGGGGTCCCTTTATCTCGTTCACCCGTGGCTGGACGCTCTTCTGGACCACGAAGATTCGGAGAACCATGAGACGCCACCTCCTTCACTATACCCAAATGATGACGAAATCTCGGACGATGAAAGGGACGATGAAGATAAGGACGACGAGGGGGAAACCGACGAAGAGGAGGATACTTCATTGTCCGCTGAACCCGAATCCCCATCGCATGCCGTTCCCGCACACATGACCCCAGTCGACAGAGAGACGGGAGCACGACGGCTTGCTGTGCATCTTCGACAGCCATTCGGTGCCCTCTTGTTCGCGCCAAAAGTGGAGGCCCGACGTATTGTGGGTTACAAGCGTGTCGCGGCTGATGTCTTGATCTCTGTACAGTTCAGGGAGAACGTCTCGTTGGCTGATATTCTCAACAATGTGCGCACGTTGGATGTGTTGTAACTACATATGTAGGTCCTAGGACGATCTACATACACGTTTTATCCATGTCTTTACAACTAAACGGTTTGAACTCGCGATCTTCGAAGCTATCGGTCTCACGATGCGGGTGAAATGTCTCATGTCTGCATCACTGCTCAGGCCGCGCGTAAAACAAACCCTCAGGCAGGCACTGGCAACCGTGAAATATGTGCATACATCGGTGCGCTGCAGGAGGTGACTGCATATTGAGCATAGGTATCAGATCGAATGCTCCATCAAGACACGACGTACATGCCGGCCAGCGGGGTGGCATCATCGGCCCACGACGTGTACCTCGTAGGACGACCACCGTATCCCCCTCCCTGACTCGGATATGATACAGTGTGAAATAGGATGCCACTTTCTGACTCGTCAAGTGGGTATAAGCTGAGGTGGGATAAATGTGCCATGTCCATGAAGCTTGGCTGGCAGAACGGCTAGCGCGAACAGGCAACTCGTAGGCGTATTCCCGGGAACAGGCAGGGGTGTCGGTTGTCATGTTCTCTTAGATGACTTGTCCCCACAGGCTACCCACAAGGTAGAGATTCTCGAGACGGATGAACAGCGCGGTTGATCCTTGTAGTACTTGTCAGTCTCAAGGTTTTTGATAGACACGTTTTCGAACTTCAAAATTCTGAGGGCAGTGGGCCTGACCCTCGCGGATGGGACTTGCAGGGGCGGGGGGTGAGGCGCGCAAGGAGCGGGTGTGAGGTTGCCGGCTCGCGGGTCGGACTTGCAGATGCAGGGGCGTGCGAGGAGCGGGAGCGAGGAGAGGTGCGACCTCCGGCCTGGGTGGTGGGTGTGAAGGCGGGTGGGGAGTAAGGAGCTTCTTATCTCGGCGCGAAGCCAGATAACTCCCGTGGGAGCCATTCCCACGGATCAACCAGGCACAATGCGCCTTTTCGGGCACTCCATGCAGCCATGCGGTACTACAGGACGACCAATAACTATAGCTACCCTCAAGTTGCTAAGTAAAGAGATAGTACTCGGGTTCTTGCTACTTCTGTAATGGTAGTCGATGTATTCACCATTACCGGTACCGTGTCCTCCCGTTACACTGAACAGGTTCGCTGGGCAGCTATACCTGGGCATCTTATGTCCGACTATGTCGTTTCCTTGGTGTCTACACTCAAGATCTACCCCGGAAGGCGGGTACGGTGATCGCCAGCAAGTGGTTCAGCAATCCCGATTCGTCCAATGAGGAGATTAAACAGAAGATCGAGGGGACGCTACTTCCACTTGTGGCGCAGTTACTCGCAGCCTTCCTCCACAGCGTCGTTGAAAATCTAGGGATGATATTCATAGGACCTCCGCTAGCAATGTTCACGCGATCACCCACCGAGTTCTCATTCTACTCGCTCGCCGCGGAAATCCTTGTCCTGAGCAAGTTCGCTCTTTACCTTGCTGTAACAAGCGACTGCTTCTGTTACACGAGTGTCCCCTTCCAGTACGTCACAAATCGCGCGCGCGATGAAAAACTTTGGAGGCCTGAACTGGACCGAAAACAGAGTTAGTTCCAGCTTGAGACCATCACCGTGACGGGAGGCGTACCTCGGCAGCAGCACCCCACGCTTCGCTACCAGAGCTGCGCAGTAATACGATTCTTGCCCACTTGTTTAGTATGGTGGGGAGAGACAAATGGCCAATGGACAACGCAGTAGAGTACGCCGAAATTGTGAAACCGGGCGGTCTAGACAAAGGATGTAAATACTGGGACATGTCAGTAAGGTAGATGTACAGTAAGTAGCTGTGGCTTACCTCCAGTCGACGTGGTACGAGACTGGAGGAAAGCACGCGGCGAGCGCAACGCGCGTGTAAACACCTATTTCCATATAAGGAAAGTATGGAACTACTCTATGTCTACGGGCTGGTCTCCAACAGAAACCGCTTCGTCAAAATTCTCAGCATCTGACGCCTTGTCTCCCATCGCTTTCAGGATCGATACGCAGCGGTGAGTGAACTCTGACAATAAATTAAAATGCATTTCTGATTTGCGATGCCGGAACTCACCGGCAACAAGGAGCTTGTTATCTACCGTCGGCCGACCTGGAGCATTTGTGATCTTGCTAAGAATCCTTGTAGCGACCAGAATGCGTCTTTGAGCACAGCGGGTTTCATGTCGAAGTGACTGGATCGTCATTTTCAGGCCATCCCTCTCACCCTTAAGCTTTGTGATCGTTCTTTCGAGGTTGGTGAGGCTGGAGTCATCTAGAATCTGCGTCAATATCGACAAGATGCAAGTCAAAGTACTAGTGAACGGACTCGAAGTCTCGAAGGCCTCCTTTTTTGCCTTCATATGTCACAAATCCAAAGCACAGCCAGCAAAGTTGTTAATTGGGGAACTTTTTTCCCTTGATGGACAGCGCACGCACCATATCATTTTTACGATGCGCAGATTCAGGCGCTGGCGAGAGAATAGGCTGAGATATGGGACATAACGCGTCCCCATCAAGGACTTCGTTGTTGCTAGAGGTGTGTCGTCTTTCACGATAGACGTGAGATAACACTGCCCCACGAGCGACCACCTTGTTGCTAAAAGGGTGTCAGTAAAATTTGTGAGTACGTTGGACGAGTACGAACGCATGTTTGTCCGGTCGGTGAATACTAATCTTCCTGGGCGTAAAATACGACTGGAGTTGAGAGGAAACCCAGTCATTTGTCGAGAGCCCTCCAACGAGGAATACCGTCTGAAAACGCGGAAAAGATGATTAGTTGTTCCAAGTCAAGAATATATAACGCACTGTAATTGGGATTGCTACGGACTTTTGCTGTTGTTCAAATGCATCGATAATGGCCTTAACGGAGTCACTAAACAGCGCAGTAGCTTCTTCACTAGAAGATATGTAATTAGACGATCAATGAGAGCGGTGTCAGTTGCACGAAATTGCACCCAGATAACCTCAGATCCCCAGATGAGATGCAATGTTTCGGATTATTGATACAATAACGAGCAACCTTGATGTATGCAGGTTGTCGATCACTCTCGATGATACGTTTCGTTGTCTCGTCAAATTTCCGTGCGAATCGGGCTATATCCTCCGGGCTAGAGTGCTTCCAGCCTTCAAGTTTCCCTGTTTTGGGGGCTCGTCACTCGAAAATATTGGCATGAACACGCCACTAACTTTCTATCAAGGTCCTAGCTCTGCGAGTGACATAAACCGAGCCTTGCAATCGAGCTAAGGAGATAGGGATGAATCAGCAAGAGCTTGGCTGTCGATAATGACTGCATACACTCTGCTGGCGCAATCTCCTCGTAAGAGATCGGGTTGGATGTCATCGAAAACATACTCAGATTGACCATCCCACCGCCAGCGTCGATCACGACTACTCCTTGACGACCTGCGTGGTTAAACGTGTCCCCGTCGAGAAGGTGTGAGATGCAAAAGTGAAGGCCCGCTTCGCCTTCCGTCATCATGTATACACGGGGTTGTCCCCCGGGTACGCTGGGAACGAGACCGGCACGCTTGATCGCCAGGAAATATAGGGATTGTTGTTCATCCCAGCCGCTCGGATAAGTGAAAATGTACTCGATGGAATCCTCCACAGACGACCAAGGGCAGGCGGGGTGACATTCCTGGATATATGTCTTGGAACAGTCAAACAGATACTTGATGAAATCAGCGAGAACGTCAACGGCAGATTTTCCGGACGGAAGTGAAGGTAAATCATTGCTCTGATGTATTAATGGGTGCTCCGGATAAAGGTGAAGCTTCCACCTAAATTCGCGGATGAATACGAGCTCTAAGAACGATAAAACTTGTTAGAAACTAACGATTCAGCCTTCGTCCAACCTTCGATTCGCGCAGATTCAATGACATTCTGAGCAAGCACCTCGGCGCCGGCCGCTATGAGAGCGCCGGTTTTGTCATAGCACAAGAGAGATGGCACCTTAGGATCGGCGTGGCCTTCCCCCTGTGCAGGGAACCTACGAGGAGTTAATAAAGATCAATGAAAAGAGATATGGGCCTTGCCTCTCGACGGTAAGAACCTCAGGATCTTGGGGTGGTTGAAGGATACAATACGAGACACTGCTACAGGTCGTTCCAATGTCGAACGCCAGAACGAGCTTCGAAGGCCCGGTGTGTGGTTTGGGAAGTTGCATGGTTGCAGCTCGGAGAAGAACGAGATGCAAATCGTTTATAAGGCCAGAGGAACTATTGGGCGATAGCCTGATCTCACCTCTAACGAGATCTGAAGACTGACTATCATACCTCGAGTCGCGAAGCTTTCGACCCTGCGCATGACGCCCCGCGTAATTAATCCTGACCAAGTGAGGCCGGGAAGATTTCCTCTGCTAAAAGTCCCTTCTACCTTGTTACCAGTAGTGGGACATCGATGTGATTGAATGACCGGGAGCATTGGATACTCTGAGATCTTCTGAAACACTGCCTTGAGAGCCGAAACCACGAGGTGATGGACGTGGGTTAATAAGTAGTCTTAGATCTGTGGATTTGACGCCGTAGGGTCCAGGAAGAGCAAAAATCCAGGTAAGAATCCCGCCCCAAGAAGGCTTCAGCTAGCTTGGATGGCGTCGAGTCCAGTCGGTTGAGTCTAAGTATGTACACAAATCGCCAAAGTCAATTTCAAAGCATAACCAGAGTTTAGCTATAAACAAAAGTAAATAATTCATTCATACCTGCTAACGCAACGTGTATCTTGCCAGCCCCCTCGTACCCGCTTCCAATAAAAAAACGTTCCACAGTACATCTTAACTATGCATAAGATTACCCCTGATTCTGATGTCAAGAAGGTCCGTCATAATGAAGTGAATCTAAAAAGGACTCCAGCAAGACTTTCACTTTCAGCACCACCTCTTCCTCTCCCATCTCCGAAGAGATTTGCTTTATCAGCCCAATGGAAGTCGTACACAATACCGGTGGGCTTTGAGTGATAACACCCTCCGTGTCATCTGCGTTCTCGTCCATGAATTGTGTGGGCTCAAACTTCTCGCTGGAGCGAGCGATGAATACTTTCAAGTCACTTTTCTGTTTGAGCATCATTTGGAAGCGTCCCGCGTGCTCTACGAGCGAGGTTATTGTCTCCTCAAACTCGGACGCAATCTTGGGCGATAGGTCGTCCCGAGCAGCGTTGCAGCCTGCGGCTAACATAATGTCTCCAATGTCTACAATAATAGTCTGTT
The DNA here is from genome assembly GCA_038090315.1 of Xanthoconium stramineum. Classification (NCBI taxonomy): domain Eukaryota; kingdom Fungi; phylum Basidiomycota; class Agaricomycetes; order Boletales; family Boletaceae; genus Xanthoconium; species Xanthoconium stramineum. The sequence continues at coordinate 7,235 of JBBPMO010000981.1, forward strand.
TGGTAGGGGATGCTAGGCAAATGAACTATGAACGATGCAAGAGCGGGTGCGCCTTATTACTCACCTTCCCTTGACGAATTCTGATCGGTGTCATTATTCAAGTTTGCGGAAGCGACTTGGTAAAGCGCGGATGCAAGGCAGGCTTGGAACGCGATTCTGAGTAACATAGGTATATCATCTGGCGCACCCATTCCCAAGGATGTCCCCAAAGCCGAGCTAACGCAGTTTGACACCTTCTGCACAGCGGCGACCCGTTCCTTCGTGGCGTTCTCGAACTTGAACTCTTCCGCAAGGCGCTCCGCCATGTGCTTACCAGCCCCCTGAAGCTTCTGATTCAACTCCTCCAGTTCCTTGAAAATATCCTCTTCCGATGGTGGGCTTGCCACCTGTGTGTCCGGGGGCCTGTTCGATGGCGGGGCGATTGGTGGGCTTGGTAGCCTTGGCGCTCGTGTTTTCTGGAGCCCGTGCGACGAGGCGATTGGTGAGCACAATGGCATGAATTGAATGAGGCATGCGACTAACTTTAAGCAGCTCCTCATACCAGCGAGAAAACGCGCGACAGATACAACAGAACCACCGTTTCTTCACCCCAGTATGCGAGGAGGCCGGTTCGCCTCCTTGATCACCGGTATCGGCTGGGGATGAATGATTCTAAGGTTGTAAAAAATTTGAGCGTCGTACATCATAAAAAGCGTTTGGGATCACCTCATCTATATCCTTCGCTCCGTCCCCCTGTTGCTCGGGACCGCGGGCGCTGGACGAAGCACGGGCAGCAGTGCCGGCCATCTAGAGAACCAGAAAGGAACAATGAGACTTCACCCTCAGCGCGTGCATATTGCATACTATAGTATCGTCCAATGTCTCTGTCTGAGTCTCACTCAGCGCGTACGGGCAGGTTGATTTATAGCGGTTCGAAGGGTCTAATCTAACTCGTTAAAGGTCACAGTGGCGCTGGAACTAACGTACGTGTCAGAGGCGTATCTTCAAGTCCCATTCGGCATGTGGTACTACTGTTAGCACAGCCCGCCGCCCACCGCCCGTGACGGTAGGCAGCACTTTGCAATGTTCTCCGACTGACTACTTTAGTCGGACCTGCGAAACATTGTTTGTTGTCATTGCGATAGATAGCTGGTCACACTACATAACACCGCATGCTATAATGTTACTGTAACATGTGAACAGTGATCTCAGACCAATCGCACATGGGAAACGCATGGTGTGTAGCGCTCAACGCAGCCTAAGCTTTGGGCTGGTTGCCTCGAAGAGGTTTATGGGCGGGTGTGAATCACTTATGGGCATATTGGACGGGATTACACAGGAACTTGCTATCAACCCCTCTATTGCCCTGCTGAGTTGGTCGCTGATGGCCACGTCATGTACAATGAGGGCAGTGAGTGATCACATGGACGACCTGTAGCTGTTAAGAAAGTGGGCGCATCCTGCTGCTCGAAATCCAATTCAGTAGCACGAATAGAACTTACCGGCGCCTTTTTTGAAAGGGAAATTTCAGGATATGTACCCAATTTGGTGCGTTTTCTGATGGAACTTGGAAGTCATTGTATGTTCGCAAAGTTGAGGCGGTCATCGGAGCAACTCAGAGTCCGCGAAATTACCGCGCGAATGAGAACGAGAAGAAAGATGTGTACTTACCAAGTTATCTGAAGGACTAATTTAGATGTGCTGCGTGAGAATAACCAATTGACTATCGGGCGTAGCGCCAGGACGTGAAGCCAGCCGAAAACGAGTCACAGGCGTGACTCTGGATAGATTACAAACGCGCGATGGGACGACATGTGCCTAGACTATGGAGGAGAATAGGAGAGCTCCTCGCCCAAATCTCGCCAGAGTGGATGACCAAACATAGGAGGTGGCACTCTGGGCGTGCTGGCGAAGCCCAGGTGACAGCAACCTCAGCCAATTAGTGTGTGCAGATAACATGGAAATCCCCATACATTTCTGGTTTGCGAACCTGCATCCTTCTGCAGAAAACTGTGGAAAGCCCTGACAGCTGCACCAATGTAAGCACACGTCCAGATCAGTAACATCAATAGGACTTCCGGCGCCTTTTTCAGTTAAAGATACCAATTTGGTGCATTTTCTGATGTCGGACCTTGGAAGCCCTTGTATCGGGGTTCAGACGGTCATCTGAGCGAACTCAGGGTCCGCGAAATTACTGCACGAGTGGGAACGAGAGTAAAAACGTGTACCTACCAAGGTTAAGTTACCTCAGGGTTTAGAGGGTCGTGGCATACATGTGTTGTCCAGACAAGGAAGCGTTTCACCATTCCCGACTTGCTGTGTGCTGATTCACAAACCTTCACCCTTCTGCAGAACAATGTGGAAATCCCTGACAACCCCCACCCATGTGATCACATGTGCAGATCCGTGCAGGCTTCAGTAGGGAATCCAATCACCTCTAAAAACTTACCTGGGACAACGTTGTGCAAGGTATATTCAAGCGCAAGCAATCTAGTCTTGCGATCATGACATGACGTGGCAAGCGATCATCATATCTGGATCTAGGTGTGGGAAAAAGTCTTCCTTGCCCTTATCCTAAGTATCTCTAACCCAAAATTATTACATCCTGTGCAGTTTGAAGAGTTGGTCGCTTGTTACCACTCGGGACTTTTCTCGGCTAACGACTTCGGTGTAGGTACTCCAGACACCGGCGGTAATTATGCCACTGTATTTTCCATTGTTTGTTTCGATTACTGTCATCCCCTTGTTGCTCGTGATAGGGATGTTGTGTTGTAAACTCTTATCGTTGCTCATTGCTAATAAATCAGTACAGTGTTCACAGCTCGGTACAGACTCGGGGTTTAAGTCATGCACAGTATATAAAAGTTTATTGGATATAAATTATCCTTCTATTACCTTACTCGCATGATCACTTGAACATGTAGTTAAATTGAAACAATGCATGTTTTATATCTAAACACAGGATCTAAAAATTACTATTACATACTCAAACAAGGGAGAGTGAGGACGCGCAAGGACAGTAGGACGGCAGGGTCACTCGAGGAGAGTAGGATAGTGATTACACAGGGTGGTGGCGTGGGCATGTCGTGTCGTCATCGGTGTCCAGATCACGTTGTTACGTTGGAGCGAGAGCGAGGATGCATGAGGGCGAGAGGGAGGGCGAAGGAGGGCAAGGGCAAGCCATGCGTCGTGGGTGGCGTCGTCTCGTCGTTGACTCGTCAATGAGGGTGAGGGCGAGGTTGACAGGCGGTCGCGAGCACGAGGGCACCGTTGTCGTCGCGTCACGGATCGTAAGTGAAGGAGAGGGAGAGTATGTGAGACGACCGCGACGACGAGCACCACGGCACGTCGTCGTTGTTGCATCGTCCGATGCGTGAGAGTGCGCAAGGATAAGGGCGAGGGGCGAGCGCCACAGCACGGTGTTGTCGTTGCGTCGTCCGATATGTCGTGGGCGAGGCGTCGTCGTCGCGTCACGGGTCGTCAGTGGGGGAGAGGGAGTGTGCGTGGGACGACCGCAACAACGAGCGCCACGGCATGTTATCGTTGCGTCGTCCGATGCGTGAGGGTGCGTGAGGACGAGGGCAAGGGCAAGGGACGAGTATACCGACGAGCACAACGGCACGTCGTCGTCGTGTGTGGGTGAGGTTAGTGGGTGAGGACGAGCCTGAGATGTGGGTGACCCGGCACTGTTGTTGTCGTGTGCGAGGGTGGGCGACGTGAGGGAGGACGAGGCGCGGGCGAGGCGCGGTCATTGTCGCGTCGTCGTCACATGTGAGCGAGGGAGGGCGAGGTGAGGATGAGGCGTGGGCGAGACGCCGTCGTCCTCGTCGTTGCATCGTCGTTGTCACGTGTGGAGGGTGGGTGAAGACGGGACATGGCCGCATGGCGCGAGGGGCTCGCGATGGAGAGGGAGGGCGACTAGTCAAGCTTCAAGCTTCAAGGATGAGCATGAGGGCGACTTGGGGCCGGCAAGAGGGAAGGGCGCAAGCGGGCGACGACTCCGATAAATTTCGCGTGATGTGTCCACTTGCAAAAATACTGTTAGCGGTTCGGGGGGTCCTTGCTTTACGGTATTACAGGTACTTGTGTTTCCGGTCTGCTTTTTAGCCGATGTGTAACAAGCGACAGAACTTGTACTTGTGTCTTTAGCCGACAAAGTCCCAAGCGGCGACAGAACACTGGTCCGCCGCAACGTTTACGGACCGTCACGTGGATCAACACATGTTGTCTAACGGAGTACAAAGTCATCCTGATGTCCATTGCATGATACCCCTCCCTTTCTTTGCGCTTCGGCCATCAGTGATGCGGAACCTCAAACCGCACACTAAACTCGCCCTAGCATTCGACATCGGTACGACATATAGCAGTGTCTCATACTGTATCAAAGAACCTCATCACGTTCCCGAGGTTCTTTCGGTCACGAGGTACGCCCTTCACTGATTTCTATCAATATTCTTCACTGGTCATAGATTTCCTTCACAGGGTGTGGGCCACACTGACGCCAAAGTGCCATCTGTCTTGTATTATGACAAGACTGGCACCGTCAGAGCGGCTGGCGCTGAGGTGCTTGCTCGAGATGTCATCGAGAGAGCGCTGACCGAAGAATGGAGCAAGGCCGAATCGTTAGTTGCTAACAAGTTTCATCGTTCCCGCAGCTCGTACTCATCCGTGAATTTAGGTGGAAGCTTCACCTTTATCCGGAGCACTCATTGATACATCTGAGCGATGACTTACTCCCACTCCCGTCTGGAAAATCTACCGTTGACATTCTCGCTGATTTCATCAAGTATCTGTTTGACTGTTCCAAGACCTATATCCAGGAATGTCACCCCGCCTTCCCTTGGTCGTTTGTGGAGGATTCCATCGAGTACATTTTCACTTATCCAGGCGGCTGGGGTGGACAACGATCCCTATATATCCAGGCGATCGAGCGGGCCGGTCTCGTTCCCAGTGTCCCCGAGGGACAACCCCGTGTACACATGACGACGGAAGGCGAAGCGGGCCTTCACTTTTGCATCTCACACCTTCCCGACGGGGACACGTTTAACCACGCAGGTCGTCAAGGAGTCGTCGTGATCGACGCTGGTGGTGGCATTATCAATCTGAGTATGTTTTCGATGACATCCAACCGGACCTCCTGCGAGGAAATCGCGCCAGCACAGTGTATGTAGTCATTATCGACCGCCAAGCTGTTACTGATCCATACCTATCTCCTTAGCTCGATTTCAGGGCTCGATCTTTGTTACTCGCAGAGCCAGGACCTTGATAGAGAGTCAGTGGCGTGTTCATGCCAATATTTTCGAGTGACGAACCCCGAAACAGAGAAACTTGAAGGCTGGGATCACTCTAGCCCGGAGGATATAGCCCGGATCACACGGGAATTTGACGAGACAACGAAACGTATCATCGAGAGTGATCGAGAACCTGCATACATCAAGGTTGCTAGTTGTCGTATCAATAATCCGAAACATTGCATCTCATCTGGGGATCTGAGGTTACCTGGGTGCGATTTCGTGCAACTTACACCGCTCTCGTTGATCGTCTAATTACATATCTTCTAGTGAAGAAGCTACCGCGCTGTTTAGTGATTCCATCGAGGCCATCATCGGTGCATTCGAACAACAGCAAAAGTCCGTAGCAATCCCAATTACAGTGCGTTATATATTCTTGACTCGGAACGACTAATCATCTTGTCCGCGTTTCCAGAGGGTACTCCTCGTTGGAGGGCTCTCGACAAATGACTGGGTTTCCTCTCAGCTCCAGTCGTATTTTACAGCCAGGAAGATTAGCATTCACCGACCGGACAAACATGCGTTCGTACTCGTCCAACGTACTCACAAATTTTACTGACGTCCTTTTAGCAACAAGGTGGTCGCTCGTGGGGCAGTATTATCTCACGTCTATCATGAGAACCATTTGGGAGTTACATCTGCTATACACGGTTCGGATTGTGTGCCGCCTGTCAAGGTAGTTGGCAAGAAACTCACTCGTCGGGAAACTATACTACGGGAATGCGTGAGCACAACCTGTGCAAGGTAGGCGCACCTCATGGAGTGGCTTGTGAGATACTAACATAAAATCAATGCCCGTTCCAAGGATACTCGTGTTCGCGAGGAGATGCAATTTTTGGCGATGGTTTTCGCTGTCAGAGAGAAGCTTAGCAGACAGCAGCGGGCGAAAGGCACACGCTGTCACGGTGTGCTACCAAGACAGCCTAGAGTCCGAGCCGAAATGGATAGATTAACACTGGTACGCATTAAACGCTGAAATATATTCCCCATGTTATGTACTGACTGCGCGAAGTGCGGGCGCAGGAGATTGCTTACCACTACCAGACACCTCTGTCCCAGACCCCGAATGTACATACAACAGCGGTAATGCCTGTTACATGGATACTCAAAGGTTGCGATAAATCACCTTGCTTGACAATCACCTTGCTTGACAAGGTTTCTGTCGCCCCCATAATTCGTGAGAATGCGTCCGTTGGAATTTTCTTCCTTTTATGTACCCGTCGGATTTTTCTTCCTGTTATGTGCTGGTGATGGTATA
>JBBPMO010000982.1:0-13734 GCA_038090315.1 Xanthoconium stramineum
GAAAGAAGATGCCATGACAGATGCGACACGAACAGACGACGACCCGGTTGGAGATGCCTTCCGTGAAGCACTGCATGATCACGGAGTAGTGGACGAGGAAGAAGATGGGGAAGTTATTCTTTGGAATCCCAGGTTCGTATTTTGACTGTCTAGATCTGCCCGAAGTTGACCACGCGTATCAGAGCGCTCGGTTCACCCCCCCCCCCCCCGCCCGCTGCGCTTCCCACCACTCCGATCCTCCACAGCGCCTCCAAGATGGAGGAACCGTCCACCGTAACCAAAGTTCCTTCAACACCTGGACGTGCGGCACCCAGGTCTCCAGTAATTGTGCCTGGTACAACAGCGCAAGATCTCTTGAATAACGTCATGGCGACAAAGCGAGGTCCTGTTGACGTATCTCGCCAACAGCGTTCCCCGACATCGAGTTCTATCCAGCCTCAGTTCCCTTTCGGACTGGGTCCAAATGCGCCGCCTTCGATCTGGTCGATGTCGTTGGACCATCCATCCTCGCCTCATCTCCAGTCATCGCCGTCCCTTTCCGCGACCAGTCCAGGACATCGACAGGCAATGTCACTGTCATCGGGAACGCCGCAGCAGGTCCCACAGCTGTCGTTTCAGACCTCTTACACCTTATCTGGCCCGATGACTCAATACGCAGAGCGTTGGCAGTCTCAATGGCAGAACCCAAAGTTCATTGATCCCGCTATCGTATCCTCCGCGTCTCCCAGTCAACCGACGCCACATTACGGAGGATTGACCCCATACCAGGGTTTCTCAAACGGCCATACGCAACAATACATTTCACCTGGTCAGCATCAGAAGAGTTCTTCAACATCTCGCGCGTGGGGCGTTCATGGTTGATCCTGGTTTTCCACTCGGACGTTACTCGGCATCGTGCTGTTGACATGATTCGCGCCACCAGATGGCCTATCGATCCGTTGCCGTTCCTGTTCAAACTGAAGAATCATCTTTCGTGAGGCCACTCTCAGACCGCGCGCGCTCGATCAAATGATCACCACAGGGGGGTCAGACGTACTCCGATCACCCACGCGCTCCACCTCAATAGAAAAAGTGGCGTCCAGGATGCTTTATTTCCTTTCTCTCCTCTCTCCGCTCGTATTGCCAAGTTTTCGCTACCGAACTTTTCTTTGCGAAAGAAAGGATTCGCGTGTCACGTAGTGCTATCGTGAAAGCCTAAAAAAGAAATATTTACTCGCCTCCTTGCTCTCTCCTTTCCCTCTAGTTCTTTTCGTCTGGTCTTGTATTTCTTGTTTTCGATAACATAATCCGTCCTGTCGTTGCCTATCGTCATTCGGTCGGCGGAGTTCGCACTCTTACGTTTTACGATTCGAATAAATCACCACCTAATATTTGCAAGAGCACGTCAGTCCCACCTCTTTTTCTCGGTTTGGGTTTGGGTTTCCCATTCCCATTCCGATTTCTTCTCTTTCAATTTTATTTTGACGCTCGACTCTCTGCACTGAATCCTGGTCCATGTTTGTCGATATTGGTATTTAGAGGACACGTTTCGTTCCGGCGTTGTTGCGCTCCGACGGGTAAACACGTCGCATATGTATGTATGCCGGCGTGATCATGAGAGGGTTGCCACATCGATAGTGGCGTCAAACTTTCCGCCTGTCCGCTCCAACTATGCAGATGCAATTACAGAGACGGCAGACGTATGGCAGCGATTCTCAGTGTGGCACTCCCACATAAGTACTTGGCAAGGTACGACGGATTGTAACGTCGGACAGTTTGGACCAACTTGGAGGCCGATATCACTACATACTAGCTCCCGTACTGCATATTTGTCTGGACAGCCGAGTTTACAGTTTATCTTTATTAGTGCATTCCCAACAACTTCAGCAGAGTCAGTAACACTGGGTCTCACGCGTGCCGAAGTCAAACTCAGCTCGGCATATTGAAGTCCAGGCTGCGAGACTTGAGGACGTTCTATTTCTACGTGGATGGTGACCATGACTTAGAGACTCTGCCAGAAACTGACGGAGCGGCAAGGGGAGAAAATAGAGGGGTCGAGAGAGATAAGAGATAATCAGCGATAATCGCTCGTATAGGTGACTTTAGGTGACTTTTGAGCTCCGCCTGAAATAGATGACCCGCCGGACTGACTGCCGGTCGCTGGCTGTCGGACTTTCGAAACTCGAGACTTTCTGCGAGACTTGACATAGCATTCAGGGACAAATGGCGCCAGACATGTCGCGCATGTAGATGATGACGGATTGACGCCTGCATTCACATGAAACACGAATCTGGGTGTAGGTCAAGAAATGAGTGGGTTGCGGTGACCTGAGCGAACTTCAAACCCCGCTTCGGCACCGTTCGGCGGGTGACACGAGCGTGATAATCAAGCGTGACAACTAGCATTTGAGCTATCGAACTCATTTGTGCCTCGATTTCGCTCGTTCAAGTTCGCAATAGCTCAAAATATACGACAGGTGGTGTCTTGATGTAGGGACAATGAAATAGTGATGTGGAATATCGTGTTTTGAGAAACTGCCGAAGTTGTTGGGAGTGCCGAAGTTGTTGGATAGGACAGTACATACATTACAACCGGTTCCCATCGGTCGTTTGCACGCGGTGCCTGGACGTGTGGCATCTTTGCCGCAGAGAAGAACTGGAACGGCAATACATATATATGTATAGTATTATGTATAGTATTGAACTCTCCCTACTGTGACTCAACATGACGTGAGAGTGTGGCATGTACATTGTTCACGTTCGTCACTGACGATCAGCCCAAGGTGGCAAGAGTCGTGGCGCCAAGAGGTAGATAGCGGCTTGGAACATTGACATGTTTGCATCGTGATGCAACACGGCGACGTCCGGAGGGTAATTAAGTCCAAAAACAACGTTGGTGTGGGTGTGGGTGGGTGTGGGCGTACTCATGATGCCATTGATGGCCGTCTCTCCATAACGATTGATGATGCGTGATGCATGATGCATGATGAATACTCGTTCTCACGCAAGCTCGTATGAAGACGGGATCGTCGCGGCACCGAATATAGCGAAAACGTGAACGCATGTTGGGTGGACGATAAGGACGTGCCAATGCAGTACGACCTCCTTCAAAACTGTGCCAGTGTGCCGTCGATATGCTGGGTTCGTCGTGGTGGGGGTCACTTACTGTGGGCCTCGTTGCGCGTATGCCGACATCCGAGCCGATCACTGCACGAGCCGCAACTGCCGACTTTGAATTCGTCATTGACAGGCCACCGTTACGTCGGGTGATCACACGTTTGTGTTCACATGCCGGGGCCTCCCGCGACAGTTGCGGAAGGCGTACTTTGTCTGAGATAGGGTCGGCTGTGCGCATCGGCACTGAGCACCTGATACACGGCAGGGGTTGACGAGGCGATCTGAGGCGGACAAACGTTCGGGTCGTGGGTAGCTCGTCGTCAAGCCAAGCCTTCTGATGGAAAAAAAAAGAACGAGACGTAAAGGTAGGAACAAACCAACATGTGAGGATGACGCCCGTGGAGAAGGGAGGTGGATGATGCGCAACGCAAGGCAGACGTAGAATTTCTAGAAATCCGAGGGCACAGGTTTCAATCCAATTTTTCGGTTTTAGCTAAAATGAACACTGGTATCAAAGAAACACGAGAAGGAAACGAGAAAGGAGAGTTTGCCGAATTATAGTAAACTGGGTGGCGTTCCACAAGAGTGCGCCAGGCGCCTCATAATACCATCAGAGGGTTGAAGGACAATAACAGTCTAATAATAGGGAAGGGGACAACTCATCTATCGTCGATTTCGTCGTGTCGGCATCAGTGCGCCAGGCGCCGCGTACGGTCTACAACTTCCCGCCGCGACCGATGACGGTTACCTATAATTGTCATCAATAATGTTGTTGTTGATAATACCATCAAAGGCACAGGACAATGACGGTCCGAACGGGAGAAGGGGAAATTCATCTAACCTTGAATCCAATGCTTTGGAGTTTGTCGGCATCGAGTAGGATACGGCCATCGAAGACGAAAGCTGGTTTTTTCATGTTATCGTAGACTTCATTCCAATCAATGTCTCGGAACTCTCTCCACTCCGTCGCAATCACGACAGCTTCGGTGTGCTTGCAAGCTTCAAGTGCGGAATTGAATATTTTCACACGCTTTTGCACTGAGTGGGAAGATATCATTGTTGAGCCGAGGGTAAAATGGTTTACCCAAGGGTCGGGTACTTACGCGTAGCAAGTGGGATTGTGGGGCATGCCTCCGATAGGTCTCTCCAAATCTGTTGGTGCTCAACCTGTGGGTCGTAGATATTCACGTTCGCATTCTCTGCTTGGAAGTCCCGTATGAGGGAAATGGCCGCCGACTCGCGCGTGTCTCCAGTATCTGCTTTGAATGCGAAGCCAAGGACAGCGATATTCTATGGGAAGGCATTAGTCCAAAGTCTTGCTCTCACGGCATAAAAATAGAGCAAGAGACGCAAATAGATGTGAGAGATGAAGCCATCTTACCTTGCCTGTGATTGTGTTGAAGAGTGTGTCCACAACCTTTTTTGAAAACCTCGTCTTTTGATATTCGTTCATGAGCACAACTTGATTCCAGTAGTTGGCCACTTCCGGAAGGTGTAGACTTTCACTGAGGTACACCAAGTTCAGGATATCCTTTTGGAAGCACGAACCACCGAAACCGACGGATGCACGTAAGAAGTTCGGGCCGACGCGGGAGTCCTTGCCAACGGCGTACGCCACTTCATCGATGTTGGCGCCGGTGGCTTCGCAAATGGCCGATAGGGCGTTAACGGAGGAAATACGCTGTGCTAACATCGCATTTGCCGCCAACTTGGAAAGTTCGGAGGACCATACACCCACGCTAAGGATGCGTTCCTCGCTATCAACATCTTCGGTTATACGTTCTTCACGATGCAGAGAAAAGACTACTGACGGGACCCAGTTTGCATAGACTTCTTTGAGTGCATCGCATGCAGCCTTGCCTTCCGGGGTTTCGAGGGACCCGATGAGAACACGGTCGGGCGCAAAGAGGTCACTGATGGCCGTCCCTTCGGCGAGAAATTCGGGGTTTGATAGGATATCAAATCGATAGTCTGGAAGCGAGTTCGCCTCAAGGATAGTACGCATTGATTCGGCAGTACGGCATGGCACCGTCGACTTCTCGACCACAATCTTACTCGACCTGGCAACTGCGGCGATGCGGCGTGTTGCAAGTTCAACATAACTATATGGGATAATAAAGTAAGACGCAGGGACGAGTGGAGAAAGAAATACGAACTTTAGGTCCGCGGCAAAACCGGCTCCAACGCCGCTCTTCTTGGTTGGTGTGTTGACACTGACAAAGATAAGATCGGCTTCTTGGATACCTTTGTCGATATCTGTGGAGAAGAAGAGGTTGCGACCACGGGCTTGACGAACGACGTCTTCCAGACCAGGTTCGTAAATTGGCAGTTTGTAGTCGGCGCTATTCCAGGCGTCTATCCGGGATTGGTTGATATCCACAATAGTAACCTCGATATGGGGACATTTTAGCGCTATGACTGCGCAGGTGGGACCACCTGACAAGATGCAAGTTATTTCGGATAGCAACCCTGCCAAACAACCAGCACAGACCGACGTAACCAGCGCCGACTAGGCACGGTTGTCAGTGATATGACCATATTCGAACCAACGAGAAGTTGACATACTGCAGCAAATCTTGTTTACAGCGGGCATTGTGAGGTAGTTGGTGGGGAAGATGAAGTGCAGGGACAAGCTAGAGAGGGCGAGAACTTGCTGAAAGGAGCGGACGGTTACGATGCTATGAAATAAACTGGTTGACGCGTTTGTTGGTGTCGTTTGGCACGGGATCAATTACCATATTTATCATCAGGGCTGCTCTGCTTATCGACGAAACTTGAACTCAACCTTGACCTCGATACACTGGTCGAGAGAGACACGTTTGGAGGTCAGACTTTTCAATATTGCCATCAGTTCCTGCCAGACAACTTGAAATATCCGTGGCCCTTCAGGCAAGTGAGAGATTGACGTCGTAGTGCTAGTGATGCACAGGTCCTTATGTCTGCGCTCTCTCTCGCGCTTCTGTACAAACCAGCATACCTTCGTGCACATGTTAAATTGTCACCTAGACTGGGTCAGCCCACTCCGTCCTGGGTAAGAATGGCTCGGCCGTTCAGCCAGACCTTTCTCGGATTGGTGTCATCTCCAGTTGTTCCGTTATAATGGGAGGTAATCATTAATATCCGCCTACTCGCCTCGAAACGCAGTCCGGTGAGTCCTTTGCCGTCGGCCGATTGAGCGGCCACCCCCGTTACTAAGGAACAGCTTGGCTATGGATTACCGACGGCGGAGTATACACGAGCAATGCGACGTGGTCGTTTCTAAGGAGTCTCATACGGTTTGCCACTCTGGCCCCACACTAATTCCTCAACCAGCCACGCAGGGTGAGTCTTATTATTGTGTTCGCATGCTTAGCGGCGACCGATCTTGCGAGCTAGCATTGAATCTGCAATCATTCATCTGCATAGAAATATTTTGTAGTTTCCACCTTTTCGCTGGGAACCAGGTCGGGCTAACAGTCATCTCTTAGATCTTATGGTTTTCGAAGTCATGACACTTATCGGAGTCTCATATCCCACGACCTGTCTCCCCAGCACTCTAAGTCCCACGATTATGTAGTGGAAAAGACGTATATGCCATATCTATACGCGCCGGCAGTATCGAGTCCAGGTGGGTTCATTGTGCCTCGTGCACATGATTTGGAAGCAGGATGGATCGCTCCACTTATCATGCGGCTTTAACCTGTCTTGGATCACGACACGACCTTCAAACACAGGCATCATTCCCGGTACACCGTTAGGAAAAATAGCCGTGCTTCACATTTCTGGGTGTTGTCATGCTCGATAAGATACGCCAATGCCGTCTTCTATCCCCTCAGTCGCACGTACACACCTTTGTGCCTGAATAATGACACTGAAGAATACATCGCGGTCAGTGTTGGCTTGGGGATTCACCAGTCGCGCCTTGATGGTTTTGGGAGTCATGGACACCGCCACATGGGTCGGAGCAACCTCGAATGACTCATTCCTGGCTTTGCATTCTGGGAACGCGAGACGATACAGAATCGTTCAAGATGCCAGTTGTGCCGGGCCCACTAAGCTGCCGAAACGACTCCACTTCGATGACACATCACCATTTGGCACCCCAGGTCTGAACTCCAGGCGAGTGCTCCCCGACATAAGAGGAGGTGGGTTTCGAGGGGAGAACCCACTGTCCCCCCGATTCCTCACTTATCGCCCCATTCGTCCTCTCTTCCGACACTCATTCTCTCCTCGCTGTGGACTGTTGAGCTAAGGAACCGCATCTAGGACGCTTTCAAGTGACTGTTTATTCACACGAAAACTGATCCCGCTGCCAGACAAGATGGTAAGTATTTGCTTTTTGGTGAACACGGATTCCCTAACGTTGTGTACGTCGCATCTCGTGGACGAGAGAAAGTCTTGGCACCAACACCTCATGCAACATTTGGTTTGATGCACCAGTGAGTCTCCGTGGACTGTCGGGTTCACTCAAGACCATCGCTTGTACCTCCTAGATCTGAATGTCTTGGCCCTCGGGTAGTTTCCGACATTGCCAAACCAACCCCTTACTTGACGTCTTCGGACCATCGGTATGGCGACGTTTGACCTCGACACATCGCGTACCTTTGTTTCAGGGGCTGGTGCTCCGCGATTGAAGGAAAAGAGCCCTGAATGGGACAGACCTAGATGCAATGCAGTGTTTTTGCCAGCAAGACTCGCGTCTCGTGTACAGTGTGTATCCTAAACCCAATGCGCGTTGGAAGAGAGACTGGATCTAGTAGCGCAAAGTGCGTCACTAACTCTGTCCTGGCAGACTGCCTCGCGGTTTCGCAATGGAAGATGATGAAGAGAATACGGTGTCGTCGAGATCGGCCGCATACGTGACAGCCTGAGAATCTCTGGAAGGTACTGTCACAGTCACATCAGCGATTCCGGCTCGTAGTCGCCAGTTTTGACAGCGCGAGATCACGTTCTCCCCGTCGTTCTGCACGATGGAGGCGCTGCAAGACTATCGCTGTAATGGTCACTCGGAAAGCACAGTGACGGTCACAGCCGGCCGGGCGGATTGAGACAAGTGTCTGCTGTCGGCATGTATATGCTCCTCATCATTGGATGATGTGTAGATGTGAACTGTGGCCAGTTGGTTGTATGTATCTCGTTATTGTTTTTTGGGCATCGTCGTTTTTGGTCAGCTTTTTGTCTTGGTTGTGGTCTCATTCTTTTACTTCAGATGTCGCTCAATCTGACGGGTCGTCATTCGTAGACGCGCTGAGAAACGTGAATTATCAAATGTCACAAATGATGGCAGGTATATGTGCGATCCGATTAGTCCGCTAAATCACATAGACCCCCTCGGTAGTCACGGCAGCTGCGTAGCCGCGGGGCGCCGACATGAAGTCAGGATAGGCTGAGAATGGGCATGTATGACGAGACGACGAAATAGGATACTTATCTGCTCGAGGTCATGAATCAGACTCGGATCACTGAACGCTGTTGTGACCGAGGGCACGACTACCATTGTATATCACCAGGAGCACAGTACGTTCCTAGGATGTAATTCTACAGACCTACATGGATGAATGGAACCCAGTCGAAGAATGACTCGCCACGATCTTGAGCACATTTCATGGCCTCGTGCAGTGCTCGTGCGGCATCTCGATGATCTGGCCATTTATCGTCCCGAAAGAGTTCCTGGTATACGTCCGCTGCCACGTCAGGCGCAACTCTGTCACTGATTGACCACATCGTAGCAATGACTCCACCATAACCCGCAAACAACATTCCGGCTGCAATGTGAATGGCCTCATCGGAGAGGCGTTTGTCGCCCTTTGCAGTCTGACATGCAGAGAGAAAGGCAAGGCCTCCACGAGAACGCGACAATGAGATAATGTCTGATATCCTCAAGCGGCGTTTATCGGCGAGACAGAGTCCACTGTGGGCCGGATTCTCCGGATCTTGGATTCCGTGGCATGCGAAGTAGACCCAGTCCGCCTCCTTCATCAGGGCGAGTACTTCCTCTACTGTACCGACGGAGGATTCCAGGAGCGTGACACATGATGAATCCTCGATTATCGCCTTGATGCGTCCCAGCTCAGCGGCAACGCCTGGAAGGGGCAATAGGCCATCTGAGGGTGGTTGACGGACAGCGAGTAGGCGAAGATTGCCACTAGGCATTGTGCCGGGATCGGGTGACGGAGCAAGAATGCTCAGAGTAGGGGCATACGACGAAACAACGAAGTCGAACACTTTGTTTCCAAACTCTGAAGACATAGTGTCATATAAACCCGCTGCATGGATGGGGAGAAACATAAATGGGCCGGTCGGACACCAGAAAATGCGAGATGGGTCCCCAGGTGTCTGTTAGGGAGCATAGATGAGTAGATTAGCTTTGATCCGAGTAGCATGACATCACGTACTGAGAAAGCTATGGCATTCAGGACCGGTCTGACGACGCATTTCCACAACGGTGATAATATGGACTCCCAGCCGATGCCTCCCAGAGGTTCACGTCTCCCTTCTCTCGCATCACGAAGAAAACCCAGGGTGTTCTGGAGACCGGTGGATCGCTCGAGAGTGAAATTGAGAAGTGGGACATGGATCGCATGGTCCACGTCAGCAAGAACAATCAACGCATCACAGCGGCTCTCTGTAGCATTGAGTATCGCCACTGGTCCAGCATGTGCTGAAGCGCAGAGCTGAGGGAAGTCTTTCTGGAGGAGGAATTGCTCGAAACCTGGCAATCTCCAGATCTCCTGGAGAAGTTTATCTTGTTTGATCGCGAGCATACGGTGTCTGTCCACCTCTTCACGCAAGGATTCTCTCGCGCTTTTAGTTCGCTCTGAGAGTGTGGACAAGGATCTTTCGTGAGTGGCACTAGTGTGGTCTAATGTGGTAGACAGTTCCCGAAGTCTACAGGCATGATCTGGATGAACAGACGACAACTCTTTATAAGAGCTGCGAAGGTGGAAGAGCTCCCCCCAAACAATCGAGCGTCCTTGCTCAAGCCATTCGACCGCAGTTTCTGGGAATCCCAATTCAAGAGCTGCAGCTGCCGCCTCCCACACCACATCAGCACCTTGCACGAGTTCAGAATAACGGTGTGAGAGGGAGAGGCCACTCCATGCAAGTTGAGGAAGGAGGTTGATTGCGACAGAATAAGCATGAAGGAGAGAGCGATGGCATATATGGCGAGCGCATGATATCCATTTCTGTGATGCATGAAATTGCACCAGGGTGGGACCGAAGTAGTCGGAGGCGGCGCACAAATACAGGAAAATCGCATTCTCCATGTCACTTAGCCTGCCAAGGCACTCGAAACAAGTTCTGAAGGAGTCGCCGAGGATGTTAAGATAGCCAGGCTTGTGAGGGTGACCATTCGGAATGAGGTCAACAGCAGTCTTCTGCATTGAAATCGCATCTTCCATGTCACTGAGCTGGTCGAGGCGCTCGAAACGACTGAGGAAAGAAATGCCTAGGTTGTTCAGAAAGATGGGCTTGTGGGGGTGATCATTCGGTGTGAGGTCAACAGCATTTCTCTGCATCGAAATTGCGTCCTCCACGTCACTGAGCTGGTCGAGGTGCTTAAAACGAGCGAGGAAGGACAAGCCGAGACTATTGAGAACGACAGGTTTGTAAGGGTGACCATGCGGAGTGTGGTCAATAGCATCCCTATGCATCAAAATTGCGTCCTCCACATCACCAAACTGGCAGAGGTGCTCGAAACGAGTGAGGATGGACAAGCCGAGGCTGTTGAGAATAACGGACTTGTGAGAGTGACCAGTCGGTGTGAGGTTAGCAGCCTCCCTCTGGGTCAAAACTGCGACCTCCAGGTCATCGAGTTGGCCAAGGCGCTCAAAACGAGTGAGGAAGGAGAGACCGAGATGGTGAAGAATGATGGGTTTGTAAGGGTGGTGGAGTGAGGTCAGCAGCATCCCTCTGCATCGACATTGCATCCTCCAAGTCACTGAACTGGCCGAGGCGCTCGAAACGAGTTTTGAAGGAGTCGCCAAGACTGTTGAGAATGACGGGCTTGTGAGAGTCGCCGTTTGGAGTGAGATCAACAGCATTTCTGTGCACTGAGATGGCGTCCTCTAGGTCACCGAGCTGGCCAAGGCGGTCGAAACGAGCTTTGAGGCAGTTGCCGAGACTGTGGAGAATAACGCGCTTGTGAGAGTGACCATGTGGAACGAGGTCAACGGCCTCCTTCTGGCTCGAAATCGCGGCCTCAAGGTCATTGAGCTGGCCAAGGCGTTCAAAACGAGTGAGGAAGGAGAGGCCGAGGTAGTGAAGAACGATGGGTTTGTAAGGATGATCATTCAGAGTGAGGTCAACAGCATCCTTTTGAGTCGAAATTGCCCTCTCTAGGTCATCAAGCTGGCCAAGGCGTTCGAAACGAGTTTTAAAGGAGTTGCCAAGGCTGTTGAGAATGACGGGCTTATGAAGGTCACCATTTGGAGTGAGGTTAACAGCGTTCTTGTGCGTAAAAATTGCGTGCTCCAGGTCATCAAGCTGGCCGAGGCGCTCGAAACGAGTTTTGAAGGAGTTGCCAAGACTGTTGAGGATGATGGGCTTGTGAGAGTGACCGTCTGGTGTGAGAGCAGCAGCCGAACGCTGCGTTGAAATTGCGTCCTCAAGGTCACCAAGCTGGCCAAGACGCTCAAAACGAGTGAGGAAGGAGAGGTCAAGGCTGTTAAGAATGAAGGGCTTGTCAGGATGATCATTCAAAGTGAGGTCAACAGCATTCCTCTGAGTTGAAATTGTGTCCTCCAGGTCATCAAGCTGGCCAAGGCACTCGAAACGAGTTTTGAAGGAGTTGCCGAGGCTGTTGAGAATGCCGGGCTTGTGAAAGCCACCGTCTGGAGTGAGGCCAGCAGCTTCCCTCTGCATCGAAATTGCGGCCTCAAGGTCACCGAGCTGACTGAGACGCTCGAAGCGTGTTTTGAAGGAGTTGCCAAGGCTGTTAAGGAAAACAGGCTTGTAAGGGTGATCATCCAGAGCAAGATTTACAGCGTCCCTCTGTGCCGAAATTGCGTTCTCCAGGTCACTGTGCTGGCCAAGGTGTTCAAAACGAGTTTTGAAGGAGTCGCCGAGGTCGTTAAGATAACGGGGCTTGTCAGGGTGGCCACTCGGTGTGAGGTCAACTGCGCCCCTCTGTATCAAAACTGCATTCTCCAGGTCACAGATCTGGCCAAGGCGCTCAAAACGACACTTTAACGCAGAACTGAGATTCCCTAATGCAACACAGTGTCGGTCATGCCGGGGTAAAGTGGACTTGACCAATTCCCGCAGGACTCTGATTGCCTGTTGCAAATCTGCCAGATGACCGAATCGCCTGAAGCGCTCCAACAACTCGACACTTGAAATCTCTAGGTCTTCGTTCGTTAAGTTTAAAGGTGAACCTTGTTCCACCGTTGAGGATTGGCCATCCTGCTCCATAGGGCCCACGCTACGTCCACCATGGAGTCTGAGAATGAACGCCGCAACTTGGTTTTCATGACTATCCGCTGAGCTGAGCTTCATTGCCTCCTGCAGCAATGCCTCGGCCTGTGCTCCGTCAACGCCATCCCTCGACTTCTGGGATCGTGCGAAATGCACTATCGCTAGCTGAATTAATGTAGAAGGCCGATCAACGTGGCCGGCGGGACGAGCACCGAGTGCATTGCGATACAAGTCGATGGGGAGCTCTGCTTCCTTGTCTTCGACTTGACAGAGAATGAATTCTGCCATGGCCAGGTTCGACTGAGCCGCCGCACGACAAGGATGATTCTTCGGGCAAATACTCAATGCCCACTTAAACTCTTCGATAGAATGCTCCAGGTGCCGTCTTTCTCCCTGCTTCCGGTAACATGATAAAGCGCTGTGACCTTTATTTGTTGCGCTTTCTAGCTCGCCCTGGGAATCCATGGTCGACTGACCGTACACTGATCAGCAAGGATCGTGTAGGCACAAACCGCCTACTTACAGAATCATGATGAGGGTCAAGGATCCTCGAGAATGACGAATCAATACTCCTGCATTTCTGCCGTTTGACAATCACCGAAATGGATGAATATGAGGATAGAGCATCCCCATTCTATGGGAAGAAGGTAAACGCTGCTACAATGTGAGTACCCAGGGTGTTGCAAAATCGGTCCCACTCACGAATGTCTTCCGCACTGCGGTCCAGCAGTTGTTCCACGGTAACGATCAACTTTCGCAGCTGCTCCCCAGCACCCAACATTGGCCGGAATTCAAATGATGCATAGACCTCGAGACGAATGGCAGCCAACAGATCTGACGGGCTGCAACTATGTCAAGACTAATTATAGTTGGGGAAGGAGAACCTTACATTGGGATAGGCCCAGTCCATTCGACGACATCATGATTAACTGATGAAGACTTGGTTTCGGTCCTCCATTCAAGGCCGCTGTGATGCACTATGGCATGAAACCCGGCGGGGACGCATCTGAGGCCAAGAGCAATGTCTGTCACCCGGATACCTATATCGTTCTTAGCGATGTTTGTAAATGGCACAGAGGTACGAGTTTCGTACTCGTGATAATCATTTCTTCGTTCTCGTCTGTGTCTATCTCATTCGAGCTATTCTGATGCGAGACTCCTAGTTCAGGGATTTCCTCGGCGTCCTGCAAGATGAATCAAGTGGCAGACTAGCTGTTAAGTTATGACACTCACAGTCAGGGT
>JBBPMO010000983.1:0-13712 GCA_038090315.1 Xanthoconium stramineum
ACCCGGAACGGCTCTCTTAGGACGTTGCGACTCTTCGTGAGATCCTCCCTAGGATACTCAACTCAGTGCGAACCACATCCGGTAGGAGATTACTCAAGGACACTCCCTACACATCGAAGATTACTTGAACGACACTCTCAATACGGATCCGACCGGAGATTACTTCAAAGACACTCCCGGTATACGACGAACGGCTAGTAACCAGGCCTAAACGTAACAGACACACTTCAAATCGCGTCAATACTCATGTTCACTTGGTTTATTGACATCTTCCCTGATACAGTGTCGTGCTACGAAATGCGGCCCGGTTGACCATTCCAGAACTTATGCATACGCCTCTTGTTTGAATCTCCAGGAGAAGAACGTAAATGTCACCGTAATGTAGTGAGTTTGATCTCCCCCTGAGCTCGCATTGATTCATATCTCTGTGACACACTGCTGACAGAGGTGGCATCAGCCTGGTGTTCTCACCGTTCCCGCTATTTCTCTAAATGATCATGTGAGATGATCTAAATGATGGATGGATGTGTGTTCCATCATGTTGACGGTGTGGGACCGTTGGTTTTCGTCATCCATCATCATTTTTTTACTGGGCGGCATCAATACTCAAATTTCTCCGACATGGTTAGATCATTGTATAGGCTATGATGAATCCGCTCATCATCGGATTGAGGGCAAATCAAGCATTGGGCTGGATTGCACGATATCGTCTGGCCCTATTCAAAATGCAGTGGAAAGTGCTTATCATCAGTGAGTGTGGGGACATCCAGGTGAGCAATGATCTGGGATCTTGATCTAACCTAACATGTTCGATGACTGATCAACATAGAAATG
The DNA here is from genome assembly GCA_038090315.1 of Xanthoconium stramineum. Lineage (NCBI taxonomy): Eukaryota > Fungi > Basidiomycota > Agaricomycetes > Boletales > Boletaceae > Xanthoconium > Xanthoconium stramineum. The sequence continues at coordinate 835 of JBBPMO010000983.1, forward strand.
AACTTTGGAGCTTCTTTCTTACCGCGCTCGTGAGAGTAAGGTGAGATGAATAAGGTTGTAAATGGAAACAATCACTTGTTCTCGTGCATGAATGACACTTTGCAATGCCTTATGCTGCACTGCGGTGCAATCCTGTATCACATAAAGATAGATTGTATGTCATTCCCTGTTCATTACGAGTCTCGGCAAATACTTAACTTCCCGGGAAAGACATATAGTTTTCAAGGGCTCCAGCTTGAACCGCTCACTGGCTTGTTCTCATCACACCATCTTTCAATCAGACATTGTGATCTGCACTTCATGTCCTCGGATCTGCGATCTGCTTTGGAGCTCCTGCAGTTGAATAACTATGGATCAGGTATGGCCACTATATCTTTCTCATTGATGAAATTTACAGATAGATGCAGTCGTGATAATCACTGCTGTCGTATATGACTATTGTGAGTGGCTAAGCTTGTCTGTGTTGGACTGAAATAATTATTCCAACTTTGCTATTGCAGTCCTCACCTTCTCAAGAGAGGTGTTTTATTTTTCCTCCACATACTGGGACTTGCTGTCAGCTGACAATATTTTAAGGTAGACTATGTTTGGGTAAGGAGGAAACCATTCTCAAGCAAGCACCAAGTTGCTTAGAGGCTGATAGGGCAGGACCTGGACCTGGGTCTCCACAGTATTTGTACTGGTCTGTATAGTGGCTTAGTGCACATCATTTTGCATATTCCAAATTGACAATTCTGTAGGTCCGCTATGTTGGTCTTTCCTGGGTCATGTAGGTCTATTGTTTGAGAAAGACACAACAGATTGTAGAACTAATGATGATATAATGCACAAGTTCTTCGAGCCTTGGTGTGTCCCTAATCAGTTAAGCTAGGGGTTAGTTGTGCTAATTGAGCATATTTCCAGATGGTTCTGTCTTTGTGCCCGGTCCTGTGAAGGCCAGTCTTTTGTCTGACAAGTCTGGTTTATTACTGATAATAATTGTCCATTTCATAGATGTAAACATTTAAACTCTGACAGTCAGCTGAATTTCTGACAGTTTTATTTAGATGTAAGTATATTACTTTATTATCATTGCGGCACTATAAGACATGAAATATTTGAAGGCACTGCAGTCTTTCTGATCACTGCTTGGACATTTCCGGTATTTTTTGCTGCCGCCGATTGTAAGTAATTAATAGTACATCTTTGGTCACATTTCTTTGAATCATAATGTTAAATCACAGTAATCATAATCTTGCGGGTGTATGCGATATGGAATCGGTCAAAAAGAATACTTCATATTCTTTTGTTCATCTATGTGCCACCAGTCATTGTGGCATTTGTTTTTACAGGGATCTACGACAATCCCAACACATACCTGTCAGGTCTGTTTTGAGAATTCCCATATATTACTGCTATCTATTGCTAATTGCTACCCTTTCTTCTAGAGACGACTATTCAAGTTACTGACCTCACCATTTGTGTTACTTCACTCAACAACGCCTTATTGCCATTACTTTTCTTGTATAGAATTCTACAATTTATTCTCAGTGTTGCATTGCTATGCTTTGCTGTTATCCGGGTGCTGAAGCAATCATTCGAGACGTACAAAGCAACCAAGCAGTGGCAACCTAACAGGTATCTGCAACGACTCGTCGTAGATGGAATCATCTATTTTCTTGTGTATGTCTTGCTCTTTTATACTCTCTCAATTACCACCCACAAGTACCAGCGACTGACTACTTGGACTTCTGGCTCCGTTGCAGAAATGTGTTTTTCAATACTGTTACTTTGGTTCAATTGCGAAGCGAAACATTCAGTAGCACTGCAGTGCTCATCCTCAGCGTGCTTTCCTTCATAACTATAGCCCCCATGTCCCCTCGGTTCATCATCAGCATTCGAGAGCTGTATGATCGTGACCTCCGTGGTCGATGGAATGGGATCGACTCTGGATTCGGCGTGTCGTCACAAGCCGTCGCCAACGAGGATGCGGTCGTGTCCGCGATCGCGTTCGCAGATGTCAACCCGGGACAGGAAGAAGCTCAGGCGATTGAGGGTGGTGAGGGCGACTCGGAGGGGATCAGACTCGAACTGTTGGGAGATGGTACGCAGCAGGTTTGAACGGCGGGAATGCCAGTGGCGTAGAAGCTGGGAGAAGGATGGTTGTACGATACTTCAAGTTGATGGTGACTTTATTTCGTCTATGCGTGTGCCTTCGTCTGCTAGGTCCTGTATATGTTGCTTGGGAGTTTTCCGGAACGACCTATTCTCTGGTGACGTGGGCACTTGGTTCTGTTAGACGACCGTAAATTTAGACCGTGTCGACCAGGCGACATCGCATACTCAACCCTCGTCAGTTTTCACCAGCGTCAACAATTTGGAAGCACCCGACTGAGGACCAGTAATCTGAAACATTATTACAGAACAAAAACGAAAAGATATGTAGCCAATGTAATGCCAGACAAACACGCTCAACGCAACGCAACGCTCACCGCTTCCCGTTCGCCTTGCCCTTGGCGCCCTTTGCAGCAGCACCCCCTTTTTTCTTCTTCGGTCTACCATCATCCGAATCGTCCGACTCCCCTCGCGCCTCGGCAGCCTCCGCCCGCTTCAAGTCCGCTGCAACGCAAAAACACGTCCTTGTCAGTATCAACCCATGCCGCACCAACACGCATAGATACGTACACTTGGCAGCCTTGCGGTCGAGCTCGTCCTAATCGTCTCCCTCGTCACTCACATCGTCATACGATTCACTTCCCGAATCCTCACTGGCATCCGACCCATCATAAGCGCTCTCCTCGGCGTTGCTCTCCTCAGAGACGAGGTCATCTTGGTCTGCTTCGAATTCGGACTCGGTGTCGGATTCTTCTTCAGCGTCGCTCTACAAGAAGCAAACATGTGGTGAGCACGGGAAACGGTCCGTAGAACGAAATGGAAGAGCGTACCTCGGCACCACCTCCACCGAGGAAACTCCAACCAGCTTGCCGGAAGAAATCGTACGGACTCTCGTTGATCGTCTTCACGATGGGTCCCCAGTTCAAGTTGACAGGTCCCTTGCTCAATGGAATGTCGACGGAACTAGATAACATTACGACCCACGGCGATCAGCGTTCGCACAAGTATGTCCTCGAGAAAATCGACGCACTCAAGCCAATTATTCTTAATATCGTCCAGTTCAACGCTCGGTATCGAGTTGGCGGAGTGGCGCATTCGTAAAGTCCTTTAATACGAGGACAAGATCAAATTGTTTGAGCGTAAATTGAACACGTTCCAAGGATGCGATCTCGATTTCGTTCAGAGTGACGACGAGGAAAGGAGGGTCGATAAGGTGGACGAGAGATTCAGTGGTAACCGAACGTTGATTCTGAAAGGAACACCCTCAAACGACAACTCTCGGAAGGGAATGTCAGCCTCGACGGTTTCTCCAGTCTATCTCCATTTAAGTCAGGGACCCGTAAGCAACAAATCGGTCCAACGTACCGAGGTGGAAGCCGCCTCTGCAACTCGTTCAGCAAAGAGTTTGAACTCCTTGTTGAGCATCTGCTTCCTCTTCCGTTCTTGTTGTTCCATCTCGATCTCATCCTCATCACCATAACGATGCTTCTGCTTCCTATTATCCGTTTCGTCGAGCTGAACGTCTGAAGCCTCTCGGAAGAATTGGATATCCTGAATTACGGTGGATGAGGATGAGGCATGGACAAGGTAGCGACACCCACTCACATGTGCCTTCTATTTTCTGATCATGATGGAGGCCTTGAGATGAATGTGAACAATGACGAGCAGCTCCTTGTCACACGGTTGGAAGAACAGAGGTTTGATATTTGCAAATAAACACGTCTGCACATGCATGATCAACCGATCCACGTCCATCCCATCCACTGTCAACCTACCAATTTTCTGCGAGCCCATAGGGGACCGCTATCACAAACCATTTTGGTGAATTTCGACCTCGCCGGGTAACCGTTCTCCGTCGAGAGCAGGTCGGCGAACACTTCTGAGATCTCCTGCCTTTCAACTCGACCAGAACATCCTGCTCAATGACGTCTGCTATTTCCTTCCTTTGCTGTTCCCGCTTGTTGACCTTTTTCTTCAGATCTGTGATCTGTTTTGAGCGATGGCCATCTAGCGAACGGTAAGTGACGGAGCGGACGAAGGTCGTGTCAGGATCCTCGAGTGACTAGTTATCCAAGGACGCGTCAGCATGCTACGACATATGAACAAACGGGACATACGCAGTCTCATCTTTCTTTCTAGCAAGTTGACCAGGCGTCTGGAAGTTGACGCGGAGGTACGTATGGTCGCCCTCGTAGTTTTTGCTGACGTTTTTGATAGTGTCGATGTGGAAAAATACAGCAAAGCCAGCAGGCAGGATGATCGTCTGTGCTTTGCGATCAACGAATATCTTTGAGTTGTCTCAACATCGACATTCAAGGTGCATAAGGTTTAACCACTCACCCGCAAGGTCTCCGCTTCCTTTGCCAACGCACCCTCACCCTTGTAACTCAGGAACCTCTTCCACCCTTTCCCCTCCTTCTCACCAAGCCCACCTCCCTCTTCCGAGTACTTGCCAAGACCGGCGGTTTGGAGGGCCGTGTGCAAGTCTGTTTGATGCTCCTTGATCCTGGCGGCCGTCGTCGCAACACATCCTCTTGAGCGACACTGAGCGTTTTGTGCCTCAATACTTTTCTGACAACAGTCTTGTGCTTTACAGGCGAACCGTTGACAACAGGTTTCGTTAGAGGCGCCTTGGCTGCTTTTGAGGGATTTTCGTCTTCGTTATCAGCTGTGTTCAGGGAGAAAAGTGTTTCTTCTGATGATTTGACGCCATCGGCGAGGAACGTCGCCTTGTCGGCACCAACTCGGACGGTATCAACGAGATGTAGTCCATACCTACACAGAACTCACTTCTTTCCGAATTCGTCCACGAGGTCGGAGGACCCCAGTACCAGATTGAACAGCGTGTTCGTCATGAGTTGCCACCCATTCTTGGGCGAGAGAACATATGCCGCGTCCCTGAACTCGATACCGATCTAAGACACGATCAACTTCCCCTGATCTCACACAACAGGAACGATGTGGACGTACACCTGAGCCTAGGTTCTCGACAAAGTGTTTCTCTAGGTCCGGCTTCTTTTTCTCGGACGTACTCCACCGCGAATTGGTGCACGTCGCATAGTGCTTTTCCGTCCCTCATTTCTCGTACGACCTCGGACTGTAGGGAGACCAACAGATTGTTAATCTCCTCTTGTCCCTGTGGAGCGTCAGCTACGTTGCAACGCGGAGAGGAGGGCGCGTGCTGACCTTTGAAGGATCAACGACGATACCAGGTCCAAGGTTTGCACAGTAACCTTTGTAACGCAACCCAACGGCAATGAGGAACACACCCTTGTGGGCTATGGGATCTATCGAGGATTCGGCAGTTAAACGGAGGTCGTAGCCTGTGCTCGTGGACCGAGATTGGATGATGGGAGTGTAGCAGAACTCTGTCGCTGCCCAATCGACCTGGATGTCATTCCATAAGACTACCTGGCCGCGTTGCAGAAGGTGCGAGAACTCACCTCGCCAAGTCCACATCCCTTGCTCCACATCTTCATATCGGGACTTTCGCATTCCTGTTACTATCCGTGATTCGATTTGGCCGGCGAACTGTCCGTGGGTGAGCTTGGCTTCGTTGTCCAGTATTGTCTCGAGCTTGACTACGATTTGGTGAATAAGTAGCGCTGAAGTCAAGTTCGCGGCCGTCTGGATGATTTTCTGCCAGTGAAAATATAATCTAAGCATCACCTTGCATCAATTGGCAGACTTACTTGTTCGGCTTCGTCTTTGACCGCCATCATGATCGACAGTGCCGGGCCCATGTCAATCCGTTCCGGTTTATTCGCGAGCTTATCAGTCCTTTCATTCCATTCAGTAATCAATTCTCCGTGGTAGGCTTCGATGAACTTGGGGACAGCGTCCGTCGGTGGCTCCTTTGCCTTAGCTTGAACCAGGAGTTAGATCGAGACTGGTGGGTTGCCGTCTTTTATTTGTTGCAAGTACTTGGCTAAGCCATTGAAAACGCGTGTAAGGACGACAACGCGGCGCATCCGGGCTAACCGCGTACCTTTGCTTGCCGAACGTAGAGCGAGTAGTTTTTGCTTGTCGAAAAGCAAGAACGTCGAGGGGAACTCGTAACCAAGCAACCATGTCTGTGCGCATCGAGTCGGCCACGCCACGCAAGTGGAACAGACGGACTCACTTGGAAGGCCGTGCCTTTTCGGACGGGCTCGTCTTCTGCTGCGGGGTCTCCGGAAAGCAACAAGAGCGCATCCGCGTTCGCTACAGACCCCAGGTTGTCGTTGATACTCGCACTCTAAAACCGACCGGGATGACGAGGACAGACTCCGCCTGACTTTTCCAGCCAGAGCTTGAAGCTAGGCGCGCCAAGTGACATGAGCATCACCAATCGATACTACTAATGGATCTGCTGCGCTACTTGATTGAACGTCCTGCTGTGGTAAACGAACAGTTCATCTGCACTCTTTTTCAGTTCATGAATACTGCGTATTCCCTCAAAGACGATATCCCATCTCCCTCGGCCCAAAAATCAACTCGCTAAATCAAACCAGGTTCCACTGATGTCTACACCCTCGAGGCTGTCTAGCTCGCCTGGCTGCTCCACGATTCACCCGGAGTACACGCAACAAACGCGCGAGAGCGGTCTTACTGTCAGGTTCGTGAGCATGAGAGCATCATCGAGTGGTTGGAAGGCAAGTCGCGGATTTGGAATGAATAAGACTGTTGGTGTGTTGGTGAGCGGTGAGTCCCCCGACGTTTTGTACGTGAGTTGGCGCCGATCCGTTTTGGACAGTTGACGACACGCCCTGGAACGCCGCCACATCGAGCACCAAACACGCTTCCCATTCACATGCATCCGAAACCACGTCGCCCAACAAACGTCGGTACGTCGCCGACACACAAGACATGGAAGTGGTTAAACCAATAAAACAAAACGAAGTCGAGTTTCGAGACAGGAATACGGTCCTGAGGGGTACCAAACCAGACGTACGCTTCGTTTTTCCGTTAGCACGCTTGCGATGTCATGTCTGCAACTGCCAGGACGACCATCGATATCGACATTATGTGCTCGAACCAAATCCGCTGCAATCTCCATCATCCCACGATGACATGCGACCCACGCAGATTGCCTGTCTAGCACAGGCTTGTGCTATCTATATATCGCGTCGGCATCCGCCTCGTCCCGGTCTATCACCGATGAAGCCTATGCATGCATATTTCGGGTTTGGGTCTCCGACAGAAGAGAAAACATCCTCGCAATGCAGTATGTTTGATCTCGTCCCTTGGTTCGGTTCGATTCTCACGCGTTGCACAGAACTGATATGATGATACTAGCCACCATCAGTGTTGGATGCTTCGACTGATAGGCGACCATATCGGCCAGCACCATAGAAGTCTTCCTGTCCATGATTGGCTACATATCCATAGCCCCCTCGGTTCATCATCAGCATCCGAGAGTTGTATGATCATTACTTCCACCGCTGCTAGGACGGCATCGACTCCGTGTTCGGTGTATCATCACAGCTCGTCGCCAACGAAAATGTGGTCGTGTCTGCCATTACATTCGCAGATGTCCACCCAGGGCAGGAGGAGGGTCAGGTCGTGGAGGGTGGCGAGGATGGCGATGAGGGGATTAGGCTCGAAGTGTTGGGAGATGGTATACAGCGGGTCTGAGCAGCGGGAGTTGCGTAGAAGCTGGGGAAGGACAACGGGTGCTTCAAATAGACGGTGGTTCGGATATTTAACTCGTCATGCATACTCCTTCAAGTTGTCTCCTGAGCTCTGTGTACGATGAGTAGAAATCTCCTGGAATGACTTCCTCTCTGGTGACTTGTGCAACTTAGTTCCGTCGGACGGGACGGCAATCTTAGAAATTAGTGCGTCAGTTACATTCCTCGAAGACCACCACAGTGTACCGTGGATTCAGAGAGCTACAATCATCGAGAAATCGACTGAATAGTAGAATGGAGCCGGCCCATCTACGTATGACGACCAAGTGATGTCAACGCGAATCCGACATCACTTGCTCAATGCCTCTCACATCGGCATCTTCGTTTGTGAAAGGACCGGGCTGAGGACCACCAATCTGAAATATTACTACAGAACGAAACACACATATATAGCCAGCGTAATGCCAGACGTGCACGCCCAACGCTCACCGCTTCCCGTTCATATTGCCCTCTGCACCCTTTGCAGTAGCCCTCCTTTCCTTCTTCAGTCTATTGTCGCCCGCACTTCGATAGCCTCTGCCCATTTCGAATCCGCTGCAAGGCAAACTTGAAAACGCGAACCCGTCAGTACCAGTCCACGCCCCGCCAACACGCAATGATACATATATTTGGAAACTTCATGTTCTGGAACTGTCGGATTCCTCTTCGGCGCAGCTCTACAAGAAGTAAGGTCGGGCTTAGCACGGAAAAGGTTCAAAGAACGGGATAGAAGGCGCACATCTTCACCACCGCCCTCTATTTGACTATCTTCATGTTCGGTCCCAGTTCAAGGCAACAAATCCTTCACCCAACGAAATGTCGAGCTAGATATATCGAACCGCGCAGAGGCCGGTTCACGCACAAAGGCGACCTCAAGAGACAACGTACTCGAGTCATTTCTTGACGTTGTCCATTGGAATCGGATCCTTTGAAAACGAGGATGAGACACCAAGTTGTTTGAATGTAAATCGAATGCGTTCCACAGATGCGATCCCAATCTCGTCAACAGTGACGAGGAAAGGAGAAGGAATCAGACTTGAAATGTTGGAGGACGGTAGGGACAGGTTTGACCAGCGGGAGTTGCGTAGAAGCTGAAGGAGCCACTGGCGGTCGCGGTACATTTCGCCTATGTATATGCCTTCGACTTCTCAGTTCTGTGTACAACATGAAGGATTGTCTCGGAAGAACTTACCCTCTGGCGACTCGGACCTGTACAATTTGGTTCTGCTCCGGCTACGAATGGAAGCGTAAAATCTTGGGAGAAAGTGGAGCGAGCCCAGCTTAAATTGATTGCAGAGAGTGGGCATAGAACTCGGTCGATAGACATCCGCTGTCTGAAATACGTTGTGGTAGTACTTACTCACTCTGCGAGTCGGAGTGCCAACGCATCGTCGTCGGCTCGGAGCACAAACTGAGCTTTTCTACGAAAGCGAAATCCTTGGCTCCCAGCTTCAGCGTGCGAAGGCGTCTGTTACTCTAGTTCCCCGATGTGACAGGCTCGTCAAGAATATGAAAGAACATCGAAGAGATTCCATTCATTGAGATTAGACCCAGACAAGCATGCACATCACAACCGCGGTTACTCGCGCTGCCCTTACAAAGCTTCAGCACCAGTTACAGCACAGGCACAGTCTTTGTTTGGTCCATCTGTCCAAGTCACCGTCCGATATCTCGCATCATGCGTTGGCAGCTTCTGCTCGCTTCGCCCCTGCAACATAAAACGTGCAGTGAAGCCTCCGAGTCGGACCAACTCTTGCATATTGCAAGGTGGCCAAAGTACGTATATGTCGATTCTCATTTTAGTCTGCGTGACCGTTCGAGCGGTTTGGTTCTGACTATCATCTGGTTTGGTCACGTTAGTTTTCCAAACTATCTTCGGGTCATCTCATCATAGCATGTGATCCGAGCAAATCCCGGTTCTGACACTATATGCGATTTACACTTCAAATCGCGTCAATACTCATATTCACTTGTTTTATCAATGTCTTCCCTGATACAGTGTCGTGTTGCGAAATGCGGCCCAGTTGATCATTCCAGAACGTATGCATACGCCTCTTGTTTGAATCTCCGGGAGAAGAACATAAATGTCATCATAATGCAGTGAGTTTGATTTCCCCTTGAGCTCGCCTTGACTCATACCCCACACACCGCTGACAGAGGCATCAGCCTGGTGTTCTCACCGTTTCTACTGTTTCTACAAGTGATCATGTGAGATGACCTAAATGATCAATGAATGTGGGTTCCATCACGTTGGCGGTGCGGCACCGCCGATTGTTGTCATCCATTATTTTTTTTTTTTACCAGGTGACGTCATTACCCAGACTTTCTGCGACATGGTTTGATCATTGTATAGGCTATGATGAATCCACTCATCATTGGATTGAGGGTAAATTATCGTCTGGCCCTATTCGAAATGCTGTGGAAGGTGCGAACATTCAGGTAAGCAACGACCTGGGGTTTTGATCTAACCTAACACCTTCGATGACTGATCAACATAGAAATGAACTTTGGGGTTTCTTTCTTGCCACGCTCATGAGAACAAGGTGAGATAAATAAAGTCGTGCATGGAAACAATCATTTGATCCCAAATTATTTGCCCTGTGTACACAGTGAGTCACTTGTTCTTGGTGCATGAATGACACTCTTTGCAATGCCTTACGTTGCACTGCGGTACAATCCCGTATCACATAAGGATAGGTTGTATTCCATTCCTGTTCGTTGCAAGTCTCGGTGAATACTTAACTTCCCGGGCAAAAGATATAGCTCCTGAGGGCTCCAGCTTGAACTGCTCACTGGCTTGTTTTCAGGCTCGTCACACAATCTTTCAATCAAACATTGTGATCTGCACTTCATGTCCTCAGATCCATGGTCTGCTTTGGAGCTCCTGCAGTTGAATAACTATGTATCAGGTATGGCCACTATATCTTTCTCATTGATGAATCTTACAGACAAATGCAGTTGTGACAATCACCGTTGTCGTATATGACTATTGTGAGTGACTAGACTTGTCCATGCTATCTGTGTCGGACTGAAATGATTATTCTAACCTTACTATTGCAGTCCTCACCTTCTCAAAAGAGGTGCTTTGTTTTCCCTCAACATGTTGGAATTTGATGTCAGCTGACAATATTTTAAGGTAGACTATGTTTGGGTAAGGAGGAAACCATCCTCGAGCAAGCACCAAGTCTCTTATAGGCTGATAGAGCAGATCCTGGACCTGGGTCTCCATAGTGTTTGTACTGGTCTGTATAGTGGCTTGGGGCACTTCATTCTGAGTATTCTGAGTTGACAATTCTGTAGGTTCGCTATGCCGGTCTTTCCTGGGTTATGTAGGTCTATTGTTTGAGAAAGACATAACAGATTGTAAAACTAATGATGATATAATGTACAAGTTGCACAAGTCTTAGTGTGTTCCTAATCAGTCAAGCTAGAGGTTAGTTGTGCTAATTAAGCATATTTCCAGTTGGTTCTGTCTTTGTGCCTGGTCCTGTGAAGGCCAGTCATTTTGTCTGACAAGTCTTGTTTATTACTGATAATAATTACCTTTTTCATAGACGTAAGCATTTAAACTCTAACAGTCAGCTGAATTTCTGACAGTCTTATTTAGATGTGAGTATATTGCTTTATTATCTCTGTGGCATTATAAGACATGGAATATTTGAAGGCACTGCACTCTATCTAGTCATTGCTTGGACAATTCCAGTGTTTTTTGCTGCTGTTGATTGTGAGTAATTAATAATGTCTTTGGTCACATTTCTTTGAATCATCATATATTTAAATCACAGTGGTCATAATCTTGCGGGTGTATGCAATATGGAATCGGTCAAAAAGAATACTTTATATTCTTTTGTTCATCTATGTCCCACAAGCCATTCTTGCCTTTGTTTTTACAGGGATCTACAACAATCCCAACACATATCTGTCAGGTCTGTTGTGAGAATTCTCATATATTACTGCCATCTATTGTTAATTTTTACCCTTTCTCCCAGTCGTGACTATCCAAGTTACTGGCTTCACCATTTGCACTTCTTCATCCAACAGAGTCTCGTTGCCATCAATCTTCCTGAATAGAATTCTACAATTTGTTCTCAGTGTTGCATTACTATGCTTTGCTGTCATCCAGGTGCTGAAGCAATCATTCGAGATGTACAAAGCAACCAAGCAGTGGCAGCCCAACAAGTATCTGAAACGGTTCATTACAGATGGAACCATTTATTTTCTTGTGTATGTCGTCTTCTCTTACACTCTTTCAATTACCACTCGCAAATATCAATAACTGACCACTTGGATTTCCGTTTTCCATTGCAGAAATGTGTTTTTCAATAGTACTGTTTTGGTTCAATCGGGGAGCATAGCGATCGATGGCACTGCATTCCTCCTCCTGAGCATACTTTCCTACATAACTATAACCACCTTGTCCCCTCGGTTCATCATCAGCATTCGAGAGCTGTATGATCGTGACCTCCGTGGCCGATGGAATGGGATTGACTCTGGATTCGGCGTGTTGTCACAAGCCGGAGCCAGCGAAGATGCGGTCGTGTCCGCGATCGCCTTCGCAGATGTCAACCCGGGACAGGAAGAAGCTCATGCGGTGGAGGGTGGTGAGGGCTACTCGGAGGGGATCAGACTCGAACTGTTGGGAGATGGTACGCAGCAGGTTTGAACAGCGGGAATGCCAGTGGCGTAGAAGCTGGGGGAAGGATGGTTGTACGATACTTCAAGCTGACGGTGACTTGGTTATTTATTTCGTCTATGCGTATGCCTTCGTCTGCTGGGTTCCGTATATATTATTTGTGGTGTGTGCACTTGGTTCTGTTAGACGGCCGCGAATTTAGATCATGAACATGTCCCAGTCTGGGGACCGGCCTGTCTGCGTGCGAGCTGTAGTGTCGACCAGGCGATATCGGATATCAATGCGAACACAACATCGCATGCTCAGCCCCTCTCTGCACCGTCAGTTTTCATCCGCGTCAACATTTTCAATTGTGGAAGCACTCTACTGAGGTCCACCAATCTGAAATATTATTACAAAACGAAAACGAAAAGATATGTAGCCAATGTAATGCCAGACAAACACGCTCAACGCAACCTAACGCTCACCGCTTCCCGTTCGCCTTGCCCTTGGCGCCCTTT
>JBBPMO010000984.1:0-13680 GCA_038090315.1 Xanthoconium stramineum
AATAGCGTTCCCAGTCTTTACCATATTTGAGGGAACAACGTTCAAAGTCACGGCCACAGCGATGGATGAGAACCATGATGAAAAAAACACAATAGAAATAGGGGATGATAGTTGCCCTGCCGATGATCGCGCCCCAACAAAAGGACATGACCCAGTCGGCAACGTAGTTCTAGTGGCACGTCAAAGATATTCACACAGGTAATACAGGATGACATACAGGTTTTCGAGAATACTTCCACCAACCACTGATCAAGAGACGGTTGCTGTTGTACGACATTAGATGGAACATGGTGTCAAACGAGAACAATCGATGAATTTACCCATGAATAGTTTGGATGAATTCTGGATTCTTCAAAGTACCCCAAGGAAGCTGAGGGAAAGCGCTGCGGAACTTTGTAATACCTTGAGTTTGCATCTTGAAATGGCTCTTCTGTGCCATTGAGGTGTCCCAGCTGTCACATTGCATTGTCAGAAAGAGCGCATTGATTCGGATGAGCGGGGTCTTACATGCAGTATGCAGTGAGGAGGGTTGTGAACAGCAAGACATAAACTGGAGTAGAGAATTTGTACTCAGATGGATTATGTGAGGCCATGTAGACGACAGAGTATGCATATGACTGAAATAACAGTGAGCGCGTAGATCTGCATGCCAGGGACAGCCAAAGCGTACGAAGGGGATACCAGCGAAATTCCAGAAAATGAACATGAAGCCGCACTTCTCGTGGAAGATATCCCAAGTTTGTGGAATACACTCTTCTCCTTTCCCGCTATGCACGAGGGCATTGAGAAAAGGTGGCGACGATATGGAGAACATACACACCAAGCATTCAGATAAAGCCAGGTGGCCAGAATCATGAAGGCCATGTTCTAATCAATCTCCGTTAAAGATGAATGTTAGCAAACGAGGTACAACTTACGGGAGTGACGTATCCATATTGTCCATATTGATGGCAGCCACCAGAGACGGCCAAAAAGAAGACAATGACCCAGGGGATGCGAACATCGGCCCACATCTTGAGGTCAATAGGGCCAATGCGAGGATTCAAACAAGCACCCATAAAGACATCATAGATGAAATTACCAGACATGCGAATTTGGTTACCAGTCGCGACCGCATGAAAATATAACCCAAAGGAGACTGCAAACCCGTAGATCATTGCAACCGACATGATATGACCATAGTTGTTGATGATTTCTGTGAGCCGGAAGATGTTGCAGTAGTGGAGAAGAGCGGCAGTAATCATCGTAATGTAGATGGACCAGAGAGCATTGCAGTTGTACATTAGCGTCTTGTAACCAAGAGAAGGGACCGGAAGTCCTTCCTGATGGTAACCTGGAACGACCCAAGCAAGGAAAAGTTGATAGACGACGAGACCAGTGTAAACTTTCCAGGCATAGGCATTCGGATTAGCATCCTGGGTAGGGGTCATCAACGATCATCGGTGTCGGGGACTCGCAAAGGACGTACATCGCGAACGTGGACCCACATGCGGTGAAGGAAGGGAACAATGTCATCTACGGAAGTAGGTGTGACGAGTTTCCCGTCATAGAACCAAAGGCATATCCAGAGGTAATACATGAGTATGGGGAAGCCCGTCATCATGGCTGTGACGCCCCACGGGCCACCGAACTCGTATCTGGAGGAAATGCCTGTAAGCGCAGATCACGCCGCAGATATCACTGCTCACGTTTGGTGCTGATCCAGCACCAGGTCGATTTTGCGTCCATCCTCTGTGGTGGTCGCGAGCGCAGTAGCAAACTGCTGCCCTTCGATCTTTCGTTGAAGTAACTCGTGGTCTGTACTGTTGCTGGACTGCGACATGTTGGTGACGAATACAGCCCCAAGGGTCCGAACTTATAAACGAGCTAAAGACTTGTTGTTCGGCCATCGGCCCGACAAAGGGGAACGCTTCATGTTATCTTTCACAAGGCCACGCAACCTGCGGACCATCATTGTCGTCAGGCCACAGGGGGATTAGCGAACACTGGGATAGATCTGTCTGGAGAAGTTGGTGCTGCTATGACGATTCTGACCTGAGGTCAGTAACTTGGTCGCACCGGAAATTACTAGTGCAAACGGAAATTACTAGTGCAAACGCGTTTCACCGCAGCGCCTGAACACGCCCTTTCGGAATGGACGAAAACAACATCATTTGACTCCCACAACTCCCCACGAGCCCAGAAGTCCCCTAGTTGCCTTTTCTTTTTTTCAGCATTTCTGCGGCTTGGGAGATTGAAAACTTACTAATATGCGATGTGAATGAATGGTTGAAAACACATCACAGACATGTGACCAAACGAACAATGTTAGGCCTCTCAAGCTCCGGTGAGGTGTCGTAAGGCTGTGCGCGTTATGGTTTGACTGTGTCTAGGCCTCACCTGATCGGCGGTCAAATGACGGAAGACTCTTATCGAATCAGTTGTCGCAACTGTGGAACTGTCTGGACAAGTCCAGGAACACCAGCCGATCTCGTGGAGCGATTGTTTCGTGTGTCCCTCATATGAGCAGCAGAGATGATGGCACCGTACTCTCGCCGAGAAGCCGATGATCTTCGTGCACACGTCTGGTCTTCACCAGGCTTTGAAAGGTTCGTCTTGCCTGGAATGGTTTCTCTCGTCATCTTCAGTGCCACACAGGCAATGGAGACGATGAGAGAAACCCCGCCAACGCAAACAATCCTTACATGCTTTACTCCTTGATGTTATGGTTACTTGTTCAGAGGCGGTGGCATAGTAGGAGAGTATGTTTGGAGCCTTACTCAGCGACACCGACTGCTTCATCTACGTCAGCCTTGTTCCCACAGCGCTGGCGGTGTCTCGTGCGGTATCTGCGACTTGTTGCAGTGCACGATGTCGATCTTGAAGGGGTACCTGCAGTCGCACGAACACAGCATAGCGAAGAGTGACCATGCGCTCGGAAGCGGAGAAGAATGGAGCGGAGGTTACTCAGCCAGGGGCCTGAACCAGCTCCTAGCTCAATATGAGCTTGTAACAGAATGGTCGACTGAAACCCGTGCCAGTCTGGTCACCAGACTATGAAACTGCAGCGCCAGAACTGCAGCAAAACCGCACTGCTTGCCAGTCGAAACAGTCGCTCCGTCGGGACAAGGACTTCTTGGGTGACGTAGTGAGTGTGCACCAGCTGAGGGTGCATGCGTCCAAGTGTGAGACAGGCAACCTGCCGAGATGAATGAGTGATGTAGGCGGGCATCAGCCTGTTGAAAAACTGGTGGAGATTCAGGAGAAGAACAGGGAGGTTTCGCTTGTGAGATCATTACCGTGAGACTCGGACTTGTCTCGGACTGGCGCCCTCTGCACAAACCGGCCCTTGCCGAGTAATAATGTACACACTCAGAGAAACGACTACCCCATAAGGATGACCAATTCAATCATGCCCAGGACGACGCGAAATCATTCTTCAAGCACTCGGAACGCCACTTGCTCCCCTACTTCGACCATCTCTACCACACAAACATCGCGAATGCCCAACAACTTATAGTGCACCCCTTCTTGGATTTCGTTTTCTGACAAGGAGTGACTGTGTTCGCGATTTCTGTGATTAGCGCTAGCTCGATCGTGCAAGAACAACGATGCTCACCACAGGGTGAAGTGATGTACCGCTTGAGCATACAACATTGCACCCCCGACGCGAGGCCGGCATAATAAGCATTGCGTCCAATCCGGAGTGAATGCTTTTTGGACGGACCGTTCGACGGCCTGAATCGCATGGATGTGCTCGTCGCTGACAAGTTGCCACCGCGGTGATCTGGAAAGAGGCGCTAGCCCGATGCTAATGCAGTGATAGAAGCGAGCGTGCCAGATCTATCATTCAACGTTCAGCACTCAAAGTTTGCTCCACTCAGTAAAAGACAAGTCGTACCGCATGCCGCCAATTCATAATAAGAGTACGCCCTGCACAAGACAGACACCGCAGTCGAGCATTGCGGTGGTCCATATCGCGCGCAGTGGCCACACTGGGATCTAGTCCACACGCATGAATGATATAGGGAGCCTCCTCCAGGAACTGGAGTCCATGGATAACCCCATTGGCAATAATACTCATGAGAGTGGTTTGATGGGCGGTAACGACCATGTCATGACGCATTGAAACCGAGAGTACTTCGGGATAAGCGAAAGCACCAGTGCCATCCACGCGAAAAATAGCGCAGGCCAGATGTAGTTTGTCCAAATCTGCCTGAAATAAATCTGTGGGGTTGATACTACCTGGCGCCTTATTTCGATCTTCGGAAGCCTTGACTGACAGATGAGCAGGGATTTTAACCAGCCCAGCAATTTCAGAGTTGAGCGTCTTCAGCCACTCGTCAATCAATACAGGCAGTTGTGCAAATGCGGATGCGAATGGCTTATCGTTCATCTGAATCTGCTCGGGGTTTTCGATGATATCTTTAAAAGGAGAGAAGCTGGCTAGGTCGGTCACGTGTGGAAGAAAGTGGAATGTCGGTGAATCTGGTAGTGGGTGTGTTACGTATCTGTTGTATTCAGACACCAACAAGCATCGACGCAATGGATAAACAGTTGTCTCCAGCCGTTTCGACCGGAGATCGTTCATGACCTCGGCCCACTCAGGCCATATCCGGACCCACTCTAGCATATCTTGAATCAAATCCGATTCGAAGAAGGTTCATTTTCGTGAAAGCTTACCACTGTCTGTGAGGGGCTTATACCTCCTGGAAACATATTTGTGTGATCTTTCGATGAGATGGTGTTGGAAGCACTTGATCTCAGGTTCATACCCACGTTGCTTGAGGCGCTCGAAAATACTACACTGGGATCAATCAAACGCATCGTTATACAAGGAAACAGCAAACCCCGTGAGTCGCTCCTTTCGAAGCACGTCCAGGTCGAATCTGTGTATTCGTCCTTTCTGTTGTTGCCAAGATTCACACTTTCGTGCGTGCTGTTGAGGCTAATCAGACAGTTAGCCACAAAAGAGAAACAGTCAACCAGACCAAGTATATGATATGGCGTTGTTCCCTTTTCTCGTTTAAGAACTGTGTCTTGTCGGAGGACCAGTGATATTCATGCATAAATGAGTTTAATTGGTCTCTATCAACCCACTGTCCTGAATCTAGAAAACGATTCAGGCTCGGATATGTGTTGGTCTTCAAGTTGACGGTAGTCCTACATACCTGTAAGCCGGTCGCGGGGTATAACATCGTCTACACGGATGATCGCATCGCAAAAACGAAGATTGACAAGTCTGATAGTGTACGTGAATTCAGCTATCGCTGGAACATCGTCAACAGTATGACGCGTACCGTTCAGCCCTGCATGGTGGGCAGTACCTGCGGCGAATGTTCCAGAGAACGGTTTTAGCCGGCTTATCACAGCCCTGTACCACATATCAGGTTTTGAATAATCCGATCAGTCTATACTCACATGACAACGAGAATAGAACACGAGGTTTGTGTATGCTGGCTCAGCCAAGTCAGTCGGGCAATCAGGCAATCCCTCGACCTGACGTAGAGAAGTCTTCCATAGAAAAAGCGACGATTTGTGCATCAAGAGGCCCCGGAGGGACTTGCACGTACGTGCAAGATTCAAAAGGTCCATAGGATAAATGTATGCAAAAATCTATTATTATCATGCTGCCAGTCAGCGAAGGGTCGAGATATAGAGGAGATTGGCGTACGATGTACAGCTCGTCGATATTCAGGCGGCATAATCCCCCGTACTCTCCTCGATGGCGCTTCTTCGGCACCTCTCCGCCATCTCGCCGGCGTTTCTTGGACGACGGCCCGCCACCACCTGCTAAGGCGTTCTCTTGTGACGAAATTCCGTCGTGGTCGTGGACTTGACCTGACACGAAACTGTCCGCAGCTGATCTTGGTTGCACCATTGTACAAGTTCGTGGACAGGGGACGCCATGCGCAATCATCGCGTCGTCTGGTGGCAGTGCCACTGATACGCCTGGCTGATGACGTGAACACCTGATACTTAGTGATTGGTAACGGGTGATTCGCCCTAAATTTGGCATCCACCTTCGCGAACCTGCTTTGTTCTGCGTCAGTTAACCTGGATTCAGACAAGTAAACGGTAAGCTAGTAACGTTCCAGACTAGAACCTGAAGACGTCATTCTTGAAAGAAACAGGGTGACCCATAGTAATACACAGATTGAGGAGAACAAGTGCTAACTATTTACTTCTTCTTAGGCCAAAAGTCCCTCCTCCCCCCGTCGCCTTTCTCTTCACCCCTTCTTTCCGTGGGAATGCGTCATCGGAAACGAGGACACACTTATTCTCTTCCAGCCAGGCTATAAAACCAACTTGAAATGCTAAATGAAATCGTTTTTATGGCGCAGTCCACGACCAAATATCACTTCCGCAACAATGCACCATCTGGTGTCGGCAGTTACTTTTGTTCCGTTGCCACCTTGAACGTATCTTGGTCTCCTTCGACCATTTCTACTGCCATCGGTCGAGAATGGCATATCCCTATGGACACATAGTGCACTCTTTCTTTAACGTCATTCTTTACGTCGTGACTGTGTTGTGTTTGAGTTTAATGCCAGTCTCTAGGAACGAAAATAACAATGCAAGTGCTCACACGAAACGCAAGTGGTATCTCATCTCATGCTCGTTACTTATCACATCTCCTACGTGAGGTCTGCATAGAGTGCACCGCATAGCGCTAGGGAATAGGTCCCCCTTCATGGATTGTTCGACAGTCTGAATGGCGTCGATGTGCTCGTCTCCGACAAGTTGCCAGCGCGGTGATTTAGAAAGAGACACTAGAGTACGAGTTCGATGATGTGAAGAAGCATGTAACATCTGTTATTTAACACAGTACTCAGTGCTCATTCCTCTCGGCGGAAAGGGAGTCATACCGCATGCCTCCAATTCATAATGAGAGTGCGTCCCTCGCAACACAGACATTTCAGCCGAGCATCGCGGTGGTCCATGTCATCCGCCGTGGCAGCCCTCGGATCTAACCCACATGCATGGATGATATAGGGAGCTTCATCCAAGAATTGAACACCGTAACGGTCGGAAATAGAACGTTCCACGTCATCATCGTGACTATACTCAAACTTGCGATCAAGCATAGAAGCCGACAACACCTCGAGATGGTTAAACACGCCTGCATAAGCTGTTCGGAATACCGCGCAGGCCAAGTGTAATTTGATCGAACTTGCATTTAATGCACGCGTTGTACTGCCTGAAGCCACAGTCCGAGAACTGGGGGCGATTTTTGAATAAAATCGAACAGGAATCTTCACCAACTCAGCGAGTTCGGCGTCGAGCTTCTTTTCCCATTCGACAACTAGCACAGGTAGCTGTGCAAACGCGGGTGCAAACGAATTGTCATCGACCCGAATTTCCTCGGGAGCCTTGATGATGTCCCTAAAAGGAGGGAAACGGGCGAAGTCGGACACATGCGGAAGACGACCGAGTGTTGGTGGATTTGGCGACGGATGTATCACGTATGTTTTATAAGCAGGCATCAACGCAGCTCGACGCGGTCCGTAAACGTGCGTATGTAGCCGTTGCGCGCGAAAGTTGTCCATGATCTCGAGCCACTCGGGCAAAATTTTCTCCCACTCTAACATGTCAATAGTCAACACGGGTTCGAAATAATCGTACCATTGAGACCCAACCTTTATCTGTGAGGGGTCTCGAGGTCCTGAAATCAGACTCGCGGGATTGTTGGATTCGAGATTCACCAATGTCCCAGATCTCTTTCGAGTACCCTTGCTGCTGGAGGCGCACAAAAATGCTACGCCAACTCAACAGAAAAGTTGGACAACAAGCAAAAAAACACACCTTCTGCTTCGCTTCCACTGATTCTCTTTCTTATCTCTCTTGCGTTCTGTGTCCCTCCGTTCCTGCCAAGTTTCGCACTTTTTGGCGTGCTGACGAAAGCCAGTCAGGAAGATGAACAAAAGGGAAAATCCGACCAACTTGGAAGACAATGCGACACTGCTTCTGCTTGTCGCTTATAAATTGCTCCTTGTTGGAAGACTCGCGATATTCGTGCATAAACGAGGCCGCTTCCTCTCTATTGACCCGCATTGAAGTCTCTGCAGCCGCGATGTAGATATGTAATGCCTAGGGACGACCGTGCCACGGACCTTTTTTAACCGTGATGTGTTCTACAGGCAAGACGTTGTTCTTCCGAATGGTTTCGCTACAAGAGGAAAGACGGCGAAGGCTAATGTCATTTGTGAACTTGCCAATCAGCGTGGAGTATATGGTAATCTCACTGTCTTATTCTGCAACCTGGACAATACCTGCGGCGTACGTTCCAGAGGATAGTTGTCGTGTATTTCCCACACCCCTATGGGACATCTCAGAGGTCTCAAAACCATCCGGGGAGTCTGAACATACGTGACAACGAGCGTAAAATACGAGATTTGCATACTCTGGTTCAGTGAGGTCTGTTGGGCAGGCAGGCAGGCCCTTGACTTGCCGAAAAGCGGATTTCCATACGAATGTCGAAGATTTATCCATCAAAAGCACTCGAAGAGATTTGCATGTCCGCGCAAGATTAAGCAGGTCGATGGGGTGGATGTATGCAGCGATCTAGTGCCATCGCTGGGGTCAGCAAACGATTAGATATAAAGAGAAGATCAACACACGAGGAAAAGCACGTCGAGGTTCAATTGGCATAGTTCACCTGGCTTTCCACGTCGCCGTTTCTTGGGAGATGCCCCGTCCTCTCGACGATCCCGTCCACGTTTTTTCGCAAGGGATGGGGCATTCTTTTCAGGAACAGGTTCGACGGTAGTATCTTCCTTGAGCATTCCATTGTCGCTGTGAGCTTTCTCAGGGTCGATCCTCTTCGCGGCTGACCTGGTGTGTGCCATCGTTAGAGTTGGTGGTGAAAAAAGGGGCGGGTCGCTTTTCGAAGGACACCCCTATTTATGTAAAGCTTATGTAATTAATTGCACAAACATGGTCAAATGGCACCCATCTTCCACTCCAGCCAAATACTTAGTGTTAATCTGCAAACGACCTTACTCAATCCTAAACAATGTCTTCATGAGTGGTGATAGACATGACCAACAGCAACTGTGGACCGCACTCCAAGAGAAGGACGACCAAGAAAGACAGCATGTGACAGATCCTTGCAGACTGCTCTGTCGCCGATAACTCAAATTTGCCGATAGCTTCCACGACGAACGCGATGACGCTGTTGGTTGATACGTTCAAGATTTGTTCAGTTATCTTTCATGTATGATGAAGAAACCTGCGTACGCGAAGCGCAAGCACGCACAGGTGCCACCTATGAATGTCATCCTGTCATTGTTTTAGGATGGTATTAGAGTCAATCACTGAATAACGCCCAAAAGTTTGAATAGACGCCAACGAAGATGGCTTTCTGTCTGTTTGCCATGCCGTCCAACCGTCGATCAGGGCTGAATCCATGTCCATCGTCACCCCATAGTTCTGTGATATGGACACCAGTAAGCGACACGTAACACAAAGAGGACAACTAACCGATCGTACACAAGAATCGACACCGCCATGGGCGTACTTGCAAGTTTGAGGATGACGATTCTGGTATCACCATGTGGTACCATACGTCCATCGCATGCCTGAGAGAGATGTGATGAGGAGGTGATCAGCAGAATCCTTCCTAGTCGAGAGGACACACAGTAAATATGAAGCAACATAAGAGGGCTTACCACACACCTTGATCACTGTTGTAGTGTACTTTGGCATTGCATCAAAATCAGCCATCGTGAACTGCGCGTCACCACGGGCTCGAGTAGCGGCCTCCATCCCTCGTATCTCTGCCTGGAGTCTGGGCTGCACTTTGGGATGCTGTGCAATCTGCAACAGGACCCAGCTCATGGAGGTTGACGTGGACCCACGCCCTGCAAGCAAATCGTACAGAAATCATTAAACAAGCGACCAGAAGCAAAGATCAAACCGTGTCCCATACCACATCTGAGCTAACAACTCCTCTTCTGTCAACTTGTTCTTTGCTTCTGTGTTCATGTTTGCCTTGACTGCGACAACGTCAATCATGTCAGCAAGAGGAGAAAAGATCGCATACCAAGCGAGCCGAAGACGTCCAAATTCCCCTTCCCTTCCAACAGGGTCTCTGCTTTCCCCCGCACCAGTGACTTTGCTACTTCCGGTCATCCTTTTCGTCTGGCACGCACGTGCAGGCCGACGGTTCGATCTGTAATCAGCCATCCACTAGAGTATCTATGACGGAGAATACTTGAAAGCTGCCTGCATGAGAATTTGCTGCGCAGAGGGACGTCCGAACACGTCGCTCCTGCGAGCGGCAAAAGATCAGTTTACAGCTCGGAACGAAGATCTGCGAGAAAAACTAACAGAACATTGTCGTACTTTCTTGCCAGAGTTCATCATTTTGGATAGCACTTAATTGCACACCTAATGTAGCTGGTGAGGAATTTAAACGAACACCTTTTTTCACTATATCAGGTGAAAAGAGAGGCATACCTTGGCCAACTGCATCCTTTGAAAACGCCAAAGAAGGCCTTGGACTCCAGCTGCCAAATTCCGGAAGGAGAACCTTCTTTTGCCGTTTATGATCATCTCCTATGAACACGGCTATCAGGAATCCAAACTATCGTCAAATTTACACTACCGTCCGCATAGACGACCCCTTTCCCGTTAAACATTGGAGAAATGACGCGGCGATTGGGTTACTTCGGATAATGAAGGGCTGAGGTGTTGAATATCAGTTGGAGTGCTCTTGGATTAGAGACCAGGAGTTGGTCTTCGTCAAGACTGAAAATGAGATACTAGCACGACATATATGATCAGTTGAACATACTCCAAAGACAATCTTGAAGCGGACGACGTCCCATAGAGGCCTTGCTACTGGACGTCAGAATAGCTCAAGTAGGTTTCCTGCACGACTTCAACAATGTGATGAACGAGTACCAAAGAAAGAACCCACCGAAGACAAACGAGGATGGCTCGGGACTACAAATCTTGGACAGAGATGGACGCGTGGACAAGAGTGAGGACAGCCAGGCCTGCTGCCACAAAACCAAAGATCATGGTGAACAAGCGGTGTGGGCAAGGTTGGGAGTTTATGAGTGTCACATTCCCTCATGACGAGACGACGGACGACACGATACAGTCCCCGACACGCATCCGATCTGTCTGATGAATGATTCCCCGAGGAAGTCAAGAAACTGCTCCAACTGGGACACCGTGGACGCTGATTGGTCAACAGGGATACAAACGGGGTGAAGAAGCTTTGCGGCTAGAGGGTGGTCATGTGTCGTGACGCTTCACATGCTGGACCAGGATTCTACCGCGCTAGAGTGAGTTTCTCCGCCCACTGGACAAATTTGTTGTCCTTGGACTGGAAATCGACAAGTCCGAAGGTGTTGGTCCGTGATTATGCTGATTGTTCAACCTCTTGCCTGGAAACGATGACAGCGGACCGAACCAAAGAATGCAATGTGGTTCCAGGACACATCGACTCGTGTGACATCGCAGTCGGAGCTAATGTGTCAAGAACATCCCTTATTGAAAATAAAAGATACTCTGTCTCGCGGATGAACGCCTTAAGCCTTTATGTGATGTCCTGAGGATCGAAACATCGAGTCGCGCTCCAAGGATGGCTGGACTCCGAGTCTCAAGATGGTCCTGGATGGAGGGTAACCCGCAATATATGTAAGATCGAGTTCGAACAAGGACACCCTCGAGACAGATTGAACGTTCCCGTAATTGCAGGCCAGAGCGACTTTGTTAGAGGTTTGAGATTGTTTGAACTTCGTTTCGATGCGTTAACCTTACATCGACGGCGTTGTTTTCTATGGTTTGGTGCCAACGTCCGCATCGAAGTTTGATTGAAGTCCTACACTTCCTTCCGCAGAAAACAGAACGGTAACGATCTTGTAGCTCGGAGCGGCTACTACATACTAACTAGATCAAGTAGGTGCAAAGTATTACATGATCATCTTTCAAGTCCAACGGTCATACACAACGGATCAAAGGACAACTGTCTGCCGCGCAAGAGCGAAAAGCAAGAATACACACAAAATAGTTATACATTGTTTTGCAAATGCCAGATCACTGTATCGAACAAACGCCGACGGTCTGCGGGGTGAGACGCTATTTGCCATATTTTCCCTGTACACGAGGTGGTGAGTCATCTGGGAAAAAGAACAAGACCATACGAACCTTGCCACCTGCGCCGTTCTAACGGTATCCGTGAGCGCGTGCCGTTGCATGAAAGTCTTCTCAACTCACCACAGGTGCTGGCGACGACTGCGGCGACTCTTTAAACGTACCACCATTCATTTTTCCTTTATTGTTGACGTTCGGTGGCTTGACCGTGATAACCTCTTTGACGACTGGGACGTTGCCCGAGGTGTTCCCGGTTTGACCCTCCAATTGGACGGGCGGATCGTTCGAGTGAAGGGTCAATCCGAAGATCTCGGCGACAGCTGCATGTACGACGTCGTCGGGGAGACTGGCAGTCGTTGGTGTCCTGCACCCCCGTTCGGACGCACTGAGGATCGCCTGTTCTCGTGCCTCACCGATCTTCAGCACGGCTTCCATTCCCAGAATATCTGCCTCCTCAAGTGAAAGACGTTTCACCCTTCTACACAACGACGCATAGGAGGGGAGCAACAGCTTTTTGTCGACAGCGTACTCCTTGTATGTTGTTATCTTCTCAATGGGTTCCAACTCGAACTTTTCGAGACGACGGATGGCGAGTTCTCTTATCTCGCCGAAATTCCACTTGGTCGCGAGTCTCAAGATCGTAAGCCACTTAGACTTCGGCTGTTTGGAGAACGTGTATTTGCTGGGTGGGTCAAATCAGTAACTCCGAGCGAAGCTCTTACAGTCCTATGGCGACTCACGGCTTGTACCATACCCAAAGGAACTCCGCGAATTCCTCGCTCTTGATGTCATCAATCTTGTATGGACTATCAGGCGAACCGTCCTCGCCTTCCAGTCGGACGCGGAAAAATTCGGACTCTCGTTCAAATAAGAACCTGTGCAAGCGGAACGTGACGTTTTCCACCTACGGACATTAGCACAGCTTGATATGAGATCAGTGCAACCACGCACTATGAAAAACACCGTTCCATCTCGAAAGTAGTATTCTTCATGACGTCTCGTTGCACGGACACCGAGGTCAGAATCATTGGTAGGCATGGTTTTTGAAATCAGAAAGGATCAGGGATGTCGTCGTTGGCTGGAACTATGAGGGGGGACTCCCCCCTTTTATCTACTCGACTATCAAGCTTCTCTACGCCGAATCCCGGTCGGGTTAGGTTTGTTTTCTCAAGGTGATTGCTGTGTTCACCTCGTGTGAGGTCAACCTTCTTTCTTGACCTATCGATGCACGGGTCTCGCCCCGAGAACAGGGATGCTCCTCATGCGCATCTACAGCAACGTGGATCTACAACGTCTTATCGCAAGAAGATCCGACGTGTTTCTGTCAACGCGTGCCATCATGAGTCACTGAATGGAGCACAGCACTCACTTAGGAGGCGCAATGACACACCCTATGAATACTCAGTTTGTCAATGTCGTGTTACGCCTGTGGGTGCGGCGACTGCGCCACGGCCGGTTTATATTCGCATTTCAAACATCAGTGGGCGCATTTCACTTCCGCGGATCACACGAGGACTGCGACGTTTCAAAAAAGTGCACTATCGCGGTCATATCGCTGGCAAATCAGCATCGTATTGGGTGGAGATCATATCG